>JAFBJT010109417.1:0-19798 GCA_016785325.1 Chascanopsetta lugubris
ACACACACACACACACACACACACACACACACACCTCTCTCATTAAACCTGCAGTGTGTGGTTCATTAGACTCAGGGGATGTGATCCAGCTCCTTCATCCCGGTTCTTCACAGCTTGTTGTCCTCCATCTTCAGAGTCAGAACACACTCTCTGTCTCTCTCCGCCCATCACACATCGTGAACCGGGCTTATGAGATCCACCTCCTCCACCGGGCCCCTGGGGGACACCTTTGATTCTTGTATTGGACCAAAAAAAACACGAGAAAATCGTGTTTCCGGCTTGTAAACGATGTTGTTGAGGGTTCAGACTCACAGCTGCTGCTGCTGCCGCTGCCCCCTCCCCCCTCCCACCACCCCCCACCCTCAGGTCGTGGTCTTACCTTACATGACCCTGCGCTCACCCCTCCTGCAGATCTGTTACGAGCTCTGGCAGAACACGCTGACTCAGCGCTGACCGCACACTGCCATTTAAAAACACAGCAACCTCTACTTCTCTTTTAACATGTGCACAATGCATCCTGCTTTTTATTTTTATCGTACGCCATTTATTTCTTCCTTCATTGTACACTTTCTAGTTTTGCAGTATTCAATCTTTGCTTACATAGAGAATGAATTGAAAATGTGCAACGTCAGCTTCTTTCTGCAAACCAAACTCCTTGTGCGAGCTTCCAAAACAGGCAGCTTCCGCCCAATGGAGTTTAATGTCTTTGATCGATGAGACCTGGTGCCATAGCAACATGTTCTGCAACTTTAAATGATTCCTGCAACTGCCTTGTTGCGCAACTTGATCTCATTTCCCTTCAGCAATGTATAGTTAGCGCAGCCTCCATTATTTTCTGCCATATTGACACTTTCTCGCTCTGCTCCTGAAGCTCCCGCTGCAGACTGAGTGTTCTCAGGAGAGTGTTCAGGATATGCAAATTGCGGTTTATATAATTAGTGTTGTGGTGAAACCATCAAATCTCGTCGTAGGCCTGGTTATTCTTGGCGCGTCTGCACGGGCAGGACTCGGGTATTATGACCCCCGTTCAGCGAGGGAGGAGAAAGGCCCCCTGAAGGCCCATCTGTCGGCCTCACCCGGAGCTGATGTCAGCCAGGACAGAGCAGCGGCCCGGGGGGCCTCCCAGGCTCCGCCCTGCCAGGCTCCGCCCCATCAGGCTCTGCCGGTATCACTCACAGCTGCTGCTTTGAGATAAGGTCCGGTACAGCGATTTGTAGTTCAGCACTGTGATGATATCGTACACAGGAAATGAATGAGCTGGTTATTGGTGTTCCAGGGTCAGTGCTGACGCTGACGGTTTCTGGTACGTAAAGGTCAGCGTGTACGATTTTAATTAAATGATTTTCAGAAATTTAATACGCAATAATGAACTGTAAGTCTCAATGGAGACCATTAGGTTTTACTGTAGCCCTGAATGGACAAATTTGAACTGCCACGTGCTTATGAGGCGCGTAGTGGGCGGTTCAATCGTCGGACATCTCGTGGTCGTGTTCACGTTCCACAGAAAATGAGTGTGAGGCAGCACAGTGACGTGCAGTGCACTGGGTGTTGTTGTGCTCTGCTCCCGTTACAGTGCAATTTACAGGCTGATGAATTTTCTGACCACATTTCTGTTGAACTGCCTCAGAAACACTTCAATCTGTATTTGATTCAATTAACACCCGGAGCCATTCATCATCTTCCCTGGCTTTAATGGGGCTTATTATAAAAACATGGTGCAGTATTCATTCTTCTTGTGAACCCACAAATCCATCCCCCAAGGTCTCTCACACACACACACACACACACACACACACACCGGACTGTATCCACAGAAACAGCCCGGCCATGTACAGTAAGCATGAGTGTACCAGTGTATGTTCTGCATGCGTGTGGGCTGCCAACATGTGAGTGTGTCAGCACGTGTGTGGGAGAGAGAGAGAGAGAGAGAGAGAGAGAGAGAGAGAGAGAGGGTGTTGGAAAGTTATTTTAGCGATGGATGAATCGGACGTTTATAAATTACTTGCTGAGTGTGAAGACGAGATGCTTCACCAAACAACACGGAGCAGATTTGGCAACTCCGGCTCTGCTCTCTAATTGGCTCATTTCTGAAATGTGTAATCGGAGCAGTGAACTGCATCAAAGAGCCTCAACACCTCAGATCCAGGCGTCAGCTTTTAATTATGCTTCATTGTTCAAAGTATCAAACCTGACCTGTGGGCATCGCACAAGTCAAACTTCACTTTCAGGAGTTCTACTCCGAACTTTCCGGAGGTGCAGGAATAATAATAGAAACGATCACATCCAGCGACTGATTCCATTATCCTGCACATTCCTCCTTCAAAATCCAATCGAATGACACCTGGAGAAGTCTGGTATTACATTACCTCAGCAGCGGTGACAGTTTTAATCCTGGAGGGGGCAGAGGCGAGCGGGCGGATGAGGATTACAGGTGTCGAATATGGATTTTCACCTCAGCTCTCTGTGCAGGTGATTTGTATAGATATGGAATATTATGGTTTCTGTGGAGACGGATCCGAATGGACCCGGTGAGCATGTGCAGAACAAACTGTGGGAATCCTACAACTGTCACAGCTCATACGTCCTCGACTGCAGTCCTTTCAGCTTTAAATTCGCCGAAGTTTTCAACTATAAATCTCTCCTCATCGTTAAGGACCAGAGAGTACAACTTTCTTTCTTCTTGATGATGTCATCAATGTTTGCGTACGACCCAATATCCATACACCAAAACAAATAATGTGCTAGTGCACATGAATGGCTCCTCCCAGGTGAGGTCTTATGACAGTTTTTGCCTTTTCCCCTCTCCTCCGGAGTTCCCCAGGGCTCTGTACTCGGCCCCATTCTCCTCATCGTCCGTCTCCTTCCCCCTGGCCATATTTTTCTGTAAATGTCACAAAGAGTTTCATCGCTCTGCAGATGACTCTCTGCTCCAACCCCCCACCACGTTCACTATGTACAGTCTTTACAGGTGCTGACAAATAAAAAGTGTTGTGATCATATGTACTCATTATCCAGTCGTACACGATGGAATCCACTTCCCATTGAACAGATCAATTCACCAACACCCCTGAATCCCTTCTTAAAGGCTCAGTGCGTACGATTTTGTGATATAGTTGTGACTTTAAACGTTCCCTACCAAGCATGTGAGAACCAATGGTAACCTTCCATTCTGAGCTACTGTAAAAACATGACAGAGGATGTTGCCTAGCCCATGAAGCTCTGTGAGACAAACTCTGATTTGTAAATGCAGGCTATAGAAATCAAATGTCGCGACATGTGGCGACATGTCCGCCACCATGGAGACGACCTGCCTCTGATTTGAATATAAATTGTGTACTCCGGGATAATGAAAACAAATATCAAACGGAAAAAATATTCTGTATCTGTCCATTGACATAATTACAGTTAAACTTGACATTTCATTTATTATTATGATTCTTTCCATCTGTTTTTAACAATGAACTCATCCCATAATCCTCAGCTCCGCCAGCATTTCAATTATAAATGAGCAAAATGTCTTAACTGCGTGTTTTGCTCTCAGGGGGAGAGCTGGTCCACCTGCCGCCTTATCTCCGCATGGACTTCCTGCTGAACCGCGGCGTGCCGCTGGCCGCCAGAGGAGGAGGCGTGAGCAGCAGCAGTGGCAGCAGCAGCAGTGGAGGAGGAGGAGGAGGAGGAGGAGGAGGAGGTGCAGGTGCAAGCGGAGGAGCAGCGGGAACAAGTGGAGCCGGAGCTGGTGCTACGGGGGAAACGAGGGGAGCAGCAGGAGGAGGAGGAGGAGGAGGAGGAGGAGGAGGAGCCATGGGCCAGACCTGCCTGGAGCCCCAGAGGAGCCGCACGCTGAAGAGGCCTCCGCCCATGGAGCCCACACCCATGGAGGTGCCCTCGCCCAGGGAGGTGCAGCAGTGGCAACCAGGAACTGCCTCCACCCTCCCCCACAGGGATGCACGGGAGAGGGGGGAGGCCCGGGGGGAGGTCCGGGCGGACGGCCCCTCCACAGGGGACCTGGCCCAAGCACAGGCTGCCAAGCTCAGCACCTCCCAGGAGTCTCTGCTGGACTCCAGAGGACACCTGAAACAGAGCAACAACCCCTATGCCAAGTCCTACACTCTGGTATAACACTGGGACCCACAATGGACTGAACTACACACACACACACGCACACATGCACACACGCAAACACACACATGTGCATACACACACACCCACACACACGCACACCAGAGGAGGATGACTGACAGGAGACAGACGACAGGCACAGGACGAACAGAAACTGTTGTACATACGAGCCGTTTCTGACATGCGTCTGAAGTGGATGCTTTTTTTTCGGAGTCTTTCTTTCTTGCTTTCATTCTCTCATTCTTTTTCTTTCTTTCTTTCCTCTGTCGCTCTTCTCTCGTTGCTTTTCTTCTCACTCGTCTCTTCTGATGGATTCTTCTCTCTCACAGGTTTTATTTTCTACTCGAGTATTCTTTTATTCTAAAGTGACGACATACGAGGATTGCCAAAATGATTTATTTAAAATTTGAGAAAGAGAAAAAATACTATTGAATTTATATCAAGGACAATTATAGTCATTATTATTATTACTATTATTATTATATAAAAACAGAAAATATTTTAAAAAAATGGAATTGAGGAGGACTCTACATTGCTTTCTTAATTTATTTTTATTTTATTGTGGCAGTGTGATGAAATCTGTGAGCGGGTACCTGAGGGGGTTTATAGCACTATGAGGAGCCAGTGGGAGGAGAGAGGGGGAGGAGCTATGATGGACGCGAGCGCCATCGCTGACCAATCGTAATGTTTTTCAACCTTTCTGACGACTGCATGGCGACCGATCAAATGACAATTATTAGGAATGGCTGGAAATCCAAAAAAAAAGAGAATTTTTTTGTCACACTATGAAAAATTATACAATGTGAATATATATAAAGAGATCACTTTTATTTGTGGATATTATGGGGAAAATGATTTGGTTAATAAAGTCCTTAGTCATGTTTGCACACATCTGACTCGGCTTAATGTGTTGAGACACATCTCTTTCTCTTTCCTCCTTTCATCCTTTCATCCTGTTTACTTCTCATCACATGGTGGTTCTCAAACTATGTATTCTATATATAGTTAAAGGTGAAGTGTGTAAGATTTCGGTCATTTTCGTCACATCAAGAATTATTACAAAACAATTACACAATGACATTTTCATGAACTTATAATCAACTAATGTATTTTTTTTTCCACTTACCCTACAATGAGCCCATTAATGTATATTTACTTGAGGGGCAGGTCCTCTCTATGGAGGCCGCCATGTTTTTACAGTCGTAAAAGCAGACATACAAAACATCTTTTGACTCTTAATGACAACTACCACGGGTTCTCCTGCATGCTCAGAAGGGTGAGGGTGAGGTGATGGATACAACATGCAACATCACCACGAGATGTCACCAAATCTTACATACTGCACCTTTAAAGGTATCATAGCAATAGTCCATGCAGCATTCAACTAACACATATCAAATGATAAATACTGTGTATACACACACACCTACAAGTACATTCATACTAACATCCCAGCCTCACATACACATATAAAAGGTTTTATCCCCAAACTAACTAAGTCACATGACACTGGTACGGATGACAACAATAGTGTTATTGTACTTGTCATGTATCTTGCTAATTAGATCATTAATAAGGGTTCCTCAAGCCTTTACCTCGAGTGTCATAAGGAAACAACATAAAAAGTAAGTGAACACACGACCAAAAATTCTCTAAAGTATTGGGACACAAAGCAACGTCACAACACATTCACTCCAAATATATCACTGTGTACTTATTGTCATTGATGCAGTTGTGTGTGATCAACAGATGGCGCTGTGCCGTCACTGTGCTCAGCCCATGAGCAGCAGATTCTGGTCTGGGAGAAGGTGGAAAGAGATGTTTCAGCAACACAATGATTTGTGACGTGTGTGTGTGTGTGTGTGTGTGTGTTTGTGTGTGTGTGTGTTTGTGTGTGTATGTGTGTGTGTGTGTGTGTGGGGGGGGGGGGGGGGGGGGGGGGGGGGGGGGGGGGCACATTCACAGGAGTGAATAATTCATGTCAGCGCTGATGCTGCATGGGCCCCTGGATCAGGATTCCATGTCACCCTGATGGACCACAGCACCGAGAATGTGAATGAGACAGAGAGTGACTGCATACACTCGTTTACATACACACACACACACACACACACACATCTCCATCAGTGGTTAGAAAACAGAACACGGTCAAAGAAGGACAGATGAAGTAGAAGTTAACTACTCCAGTTTACTTCCAAATATGGAAGGACAAAAATGTTCTCCTCCAAAAATAGAGGTTGGGTAAAAACCTGCATCCATCAGCTGCTGATGTTATGGAGATGAAATCCTCCCAGAGGAAATCATCAGAAAGACTTCATTTACATTAAATACACACGTGATGTAATATGTGCAACTCCATCGTTGGATTGATCGAACGAGCAGCAACTGCAAAGGTCAGAATGTTTGACTCTGCGTGAGCAAGAGGCTCCTCCCCCAAGCTATATAAGGAATTTGCGCCTATACACTGACACTTGCTATGATGAGAACTCTGTGGACCTCTGACCCCGACCAGGCTGTTTCCCTGATTATGAAACAGGTTTTGGTCCCTGGGAGATCCACTGGTCTTGAAAAGGTCAAAGGTCATACGTCTTATAGAAGTTAAAAAAAAAAAAAAGTAAACAAAGACACCTTTAATTTATATTTATATCATGAACATGTCTGTTGTTTTTATTTATGTTTTCATTCTGGGGAAAAACTGTTATCGTATAGAATAATAAGAAAATATACTAATTTCCCTTTTTTCAATGGGTGAACAAACAATAAATAAATAGTCCTCATAACAAGTACATGTTGCAATATAGAGACAAAGCGAAACATAAAAGAAAGGATTTTTTAAAAGCTTGGATAAAAATAGAAAATGCATTAATGATAATAAAATGAAATGTCTTCTTTTGCAGGAAATGCTGGCCACTGTCTCACACGGAGGTCTTTACCATGGGACTCTATGGGGTTTGACTCACTGTTGCCTCGAGTGGCCGCCCTGTGAACTGCAAGTTTCAAGTGCAAGGACTCATCCATCAGACCCAGATCCAGTAAGAATTTCACTGTTTCTGTGCAGACACCACTTAAATATTCAAGTCTTTAATTGGCTAATTATCAGTTCAGTTCTTCATGTATATTATGGGATATCTCAGGTGTCCTCTATGAAGTATGGAGACTTTTAGGAGAATCTTTAGCTGTAAGCGTTCACAGAGGACGCCATCATGTAAACGTGTGCTGTCAGGCGGGCGGCGGCGCTCTCCCAGCTGGGTTTTCATAATGAGGCGCCTGAAGACCTGCAGGAGACAGGAGGGCAATTTAGAGAGCATGAAACGGAAAGACTTCCCCCCTGAGTTCACACATCACATCCTCTCCCTCTCTCTCTCTCCCTCTCTCTCTTTGTGCCCTCACAAGACCTCTTCTTCTCCTCCGCCGCTCCCTCTCTCCATGCTCACGTTATTGTCCTCGTCTCCCTCTCAGATTGATCGTCCGTCCTTCACCTTGCTGAAGGACTCGAGGACTCGAGGAGCACAGGATGTTTGTGATCCAAAGCTTCACAGCGGCAGACCCAGGTATAGAACCCATCACCTTCCCCTCCTGTGGATCTCTGCTCACCATGACAAAAGTTTTATAAGTTTAACTTGATGTTAAAGATCCTCAAAACACAGTCAGTGTGAAGGCAGCATGAACTCTGACAATGTGAGGGTGGAATTTTTACACAGGAAGTACAAACATGACTTTTCACTAATTCAGATAAAAAACAAGGATGTATAAATGTTCATCTAATAATTTAGTGTCTATTTCATTTATTAAGCATATTTAATATCCAATTTGATTAGAAATATGCACAAATATATATATATACATATATATATATATGTATATACACATATATATATACATATATATATACATATATATATATATATACGTATATATAAAAATAACATGTTTGAAAAAAGTAATTACTTTGGTACCTAGTTACTTTTATAATGCTGTAACTCACGTCACTAACTGAGTTACTTTTTGGGTGAAGTAACTACTTACTATAACTAGAGGGTTATAGGAGGAGGACCTAGACGTAGTTTGGCGCCCTCAGCTGGAGGTCTTGGATAAGCGGTTGATGATGCATGTTTAACAGCAGGACTGATGCGCACTGCCCAATCACTAATTCGTATATGTCCTCTGTTAATTAGCTTGATTAAATGATATAGTCTTGTTAAGAAGGGTAATGAATGATTGGGGATTGAATTAAATATATGCTTGGACACAGAGGAGGAGTCACACACAGTGATGGTGTAATCTGCTGCATCATCTCTTTATCTTCAACCAGTATGAGGCAATGATGCGCTCAAAGTGTGTGCTGCGCTTTCATTAGAAGTTTGTCCGGTAACCACGGTAACCGAGATCTCACAGCCAGAGACACGGAACCTGTTGTTATTTTCAGTCTCTCTGACAGTAAAGCAGATCACAGAGAATCTGTGCAGCGTTGCATCGTATTACATCATCACTCTGCAGAAATGGAGTGAGAGACAGATCTTATATGGACGTGTTTTGTTATATATTATTCGTTTAATTCTTCTTACTTGCATTTTGAATTGTTGCCTGAGCTCCATTTGATTTCCTGCACCTGTTCCCACCTGAGTACCATAACCCTGCCTCCTCTGAGTGTCATAACCCCGCCCCCTCTGGTGTTTCAACATCTCAGCTCCTCACAGTTTCATCTCAGGCTTCCAGTTCCAATAAATCCAGGAGACATTTAGCAGCTCCCCAGGGAGGCTTTCTATATTATGGGCTGTTGAATTATGATGTTTCCTCTCACACACGATTCTCTGCTGAGGTTCCTCCTCTCTCTCCCTCTCTCTCTCTCCCTCTCTCTCTCTATCTGTGAAGGGTTCTGCAGAGAGCAGTGGTCAATAGGTCAAACCATGTGATTCATTATCTTTGTATCTGAGGCCGTCACTCAGTAATGGCAATAACCATAGTAGTCTTCATTTCATCATATGAAGTAGAGCAAATTATTTTTTTCATCTAATTGAAGCTCATGTTTTTTCAAATAAAAAAACAAACATTAAAAAAAAAATCTAATAATAAAGAAGGTAATGTTTTTGAATGGAAACAAATTCAAAACTGCATCAATGAGAATGAATATTCAAAAAATCTAATTATGAAATCAAGAATTATTTTTAAAAGGTCAAAGTTTTTCATTATTTTTATAACAATAATATGTATTTTCACTGTGAGGGTCAGGTGTGGGTGTATCCATTATTTGTGTCTCAACATGAAGAAACAAAGACTTTAAAAACTTTAAATTGCCTCTGTGCAGAAGTTAATATGAGGAATGAAGAACAGAATAATAATGCCTTTGATGTGAAAACCTCTAAAACATCTCCTCGGGCTGTCCCATCTGTTAGAGAATTTTCCAGTGGTGCACACGTTAGGTTTTTGTACCTTTTGTGTTACTTTGCCTTTGATGGAATCCATCATCACCTGTCTGAGATTTATCACAGGAAACAAGGAAAACATCAAAGGCATCAAAGCCAAACACCAAATGCAGCATGTAGCCCTCAGAGATGGTGAGGTGTTGTTGATGTTGATGAGCTTCTGCTATTTCTGAGCTGCAGAGGTTGTCGGTGTATGATGAAGTCAGCAGTCACGTACACACACACACACACACACACACACACACACACACACACACCCTTAAACCCATGGTACTGTTGGCTTGACAGGCTCCTAATGACTAATGTAAGTTTAATTAATCAAACCCGGAGGAATCATCCATCTCATCCACAGGAAATAACCACGGTTCGAACCAACACATGGTCACTTGACGCAGAGCCAAAGATGCATGTGATGCTGTTTACAATTAAAAGTGTGTTTACACTGATTTGAAAGAAATGTGAATTAAGAGGCGCGTGCAGCGGCGTGTGAGGCAATCGTGGAAATGTCACGTTTGATCAGAACATGATGATTAATTATCAGTGATCACTCGGTGTGAAATGGATCTTTGGAGCTGTTCAGGCATCAACAAAGAAAATAATACAATATGATATCAATTATTTATTTCACCTCTACAAAGGAATATATCGTAGTTCATCAGAACTATACATGGTATCTGCCGAAATGAGGCTTTGACCCGATTCCAACAGAGTGTAGACAAACGGACGACAACAACCTGATGAATATTGCTGAGCTGTTAAGTTGCAGGACGTAATTAACTCTAGGAGCCTGTTGTCGAGTTTGAACACAAGTCACAGTGAGTAGAATTGAGTGATATCTACAGGTGAAGTTGTGGTTGGCAAAATGTTTTGATATTTTGGATATCAAATATGTGCAAGTGATTCTATTTTCCTTCAAAATGACAAAGGGTATTTTGGTTCCATTGTCGTTTTTTACGCAGTGACTCTTCCGTAACCTTCCAGTGGGGTTTAATCCTCGTGAGGGAGCTGCTCCTCCTTGTTTGTTTTCCTTATTATTCTATTTTCTCTCCACATGCTAAACAGGATCCTGCTGCGTCATGCTCAGTGAGCCCACAGAGAGCAAGAACCCACCACAGACTCTGCTGTGTGTGCAAACAGAGAACGTTATCATCATGCACACCATCCGATGACAAGACCTTCTTGCATCGTCCCTGCAGAGTTTTCAATAGGTGTGTGTGTGTCTCTCTCTCTCTCCTCTGGAGGTTGGAGATGGTTGAGGACACCATGATCTCTAGACTCAGCTGAGCTATTTTGAAGTTCATGTTTTCTCAAAGGACAAGAGAGACACCTCTGTTTGTGCCTCAGAACCACAGAACAATCAGTCATATCATCTTAAGGACTATTCTGGAAGATAACTCGACCTTGCAGGAGGTAAAGATGGGTAGATACTCAATGTGTGCAGAAGGTCTGGGGCACACTGGTGGACTTTGAGAAGATGAGTCGATGGACATAGTGACAGAATTGACATATTAGGATTTTCAGAATGGGCATTTGACCATTTTCCATTGTATCATTTTTAGTTATCTGAACCAGATGGAGCAGGGGTCTCAAACTCATTTTCGCCGAGGGCCACATCAGCATCATGGCTGCTCTCAAAGGGCCGGTTTTAATTGTGGGACTAAATGTGATTACTACTTAACATATCGTAAAATAACTGTCCTCATATTTGATTATTATTTATTAATCTTATCTATTTAAGTTACAAATATTGTACTGTAAACCTCTAAACACATTGAATATATTCCTACACAAAGTGGCATGTGCAACTAGAGTTCATGAGCATTGTGCGCTTTATATTTTTATTTTTAGGCAATTTAAGCTCTCGAGGGCCACTTCAGTGCTACCTTTGCTGTTTAATGTCTAAAGACCTTAAGACCTAAGCAAAGTGTGACGGTGTGTCGCATCTGAGCATTTCCCCTCAAAAAATCACTGTCCAGTATAAAGTGTAGTGGGTGCTTAAAGTTTTCTTGATCCGTCTGTTTTGCAGTGTAGACCATCTGTCTGTGGACATCAGGGAGACGAGTGTCTTGACAATTTAATCCTCCGCAGGCTTAAAGAGCTGATCTGTAGGGAGGATCAATTCCCCCAGAGAGAGAGCGAGAGAGAGAGAGACAGAGAGACAGAGAGACAGAGAGACAGAGAGACAGAGAGAGAGAGAGACAGACAGAGAGAGAGAGAGAGAGAGAGAGAGAGCTCTCCACTGACCTTGTTACAATACAGTTCAGTCAATGAGCAACCGCTGCCATCGTGTTCTTCTTAACCCCCGGGACTTTAACTCCTGACATGTCCAACACCCTGTGGTGTCACGTAAAGGACAGAACCAGCTTTTTCTACATCAAATTACAGTCGTGTAGAATTAAGTGTTTTCAACAAACATACTTGAATGAGTTCGACCACGAAGGTCAATGCAGTATGGGTTATATCAGGGTGACTAGAGTGTTGTCGGTTGTATCCCTGGCATGAGAGTGACACACAGAAAATGATCATGTATGAAATTGTTTAAGACACTCTTTTCATCATAGGCAGATGTTTTGCTTCAAAGCTGCAGCAGCTAGTGTCTCATTGACAGCAAACAGTCATATGGACTTCCCCAAGGACTTCACTCTTATTGGACATACCCAAAGACTTCTCTTAAAGACAATATGCAAGCTTTTTAAGACGGCTAATAGTGAGCTAGCTGGATATAAGAACTTATATAGACTCTTGAAATGTATGGATATTTTGGGTCGAGCTGCTTGGCGGGTCGTGCCCTGGCCTCCAGGTACGTGAACTCCTCCCTGTTGTGGATCCGCCGCTATGCCAAAGCAGCAGAGAAGCCCGACGACCCCAACTTCTTCAACATGGTCGAGGGCTTCTTTGACCGCGGCGCTGCCATCGTGGAGGACAAACTGGTGGAGGACCTGAAGACCAGTGAAAGCATAGAGCAGAAAAGACACCGTGTGCGGGGCATCCTGGGCATCATCAAGCCCTGCAACCATGTCCTGAGTGTGTCCTTCCCCATCCGGAGGGATAACGGGGAGTGGGAGGTGGTGGAGGGCTACCGAGCCCAGCACAGCCAGCACAGGACTCCCTGCAAAGGAGGGATCCGCTACAGCACCGATGTGTCTGTGGATGAGGTGAAGGCCCTGGCCTCTCTGATGACCTACAAGTGTGCTGTGGTTGATGTGCCGTTTGGCGGGGCCAAAGCCGGGGTCAAGATTGACCCCAAGAATTACTCTGACAATGAATTGGAGAAGATCACAAGGAGGTTCACCATCGAGCTGGCCAAGAAGGGTTTCATTGGACCCGGGATCGACGTCCCTGCCCCAGACATGAGCACCGGAGAGAGGGAGATGTCCTGGATCGCAGACACATATGCCAACACCATTGCTCACACCGACATCAATGCTCATGCATGTGTGACCGGAAAACCCATCAGCCAGGGTGGCATTCACGGCCGAATCTCTGCCACCGGTCGCGGAGTTTTCCACGGCATCGAGTACTTCATTAATGACGTGTCTTACATGAGCATGCTGGGTCTGACGCCCGGCTTCAAGGACAAGACGTTCGTTGTCCAGGGCTTTGGTAATGTGGGTCTTCACTCCATGAGGTACCTGCACAGGTCCGGTGCCAAGTGCGTTGGCGTCGGTGAGATCGATGGAGCCATCTACAACCCAGATGGCATCGATCCTAAACAGCTGGAGGATTACAAACTGCAACATGGCACCACCGTGGGCTACCCTGGGGCAAAACCCTACGAAGGGGACATCTTGGAAGCCAACTGCCATATTCTGATCCCTGCTGCTGGAGAGAAGCAACTCACACGTCACAATGCTCCCAAAATCAAGGCCAAGATCATTGCTGAAGGTGCCAACGGTCCCACCACCCCAGATGCAGACCAGATCTTCTTGGAAAACAATGTCATGGTCATTCCTGATATGTACTTGAATGCTGGAGGTGTGACCGTGTCTTACTTTGAGTGGCTGAAGAATCTCAACCATGTCAGCTTTGGAAGACTGGGCTTCAAATATGAGTGGGATTCAAACTACCACCTGCTTATGTCTGTGCAGGAGAGTTTGGAGAGGAAGTTTGGCAAACAACAAGGACCCATTCCGATTGTACCCACAGCAGACTTCAAGGCCAGAATCGCTGGTGCCTCTGAAAAGGACATTGTCCACGCTGGATTGTCCCACACCATGGAGAGGTCTGCTCAGAATATCATGAAGACTGCAGGCAAGTACAACCTGGGTCTGGACCTGCGGACTGCTGCCTATGTCAACGCCATCGAGAAGGTCTTCAAAGTGTACAAAGAGGCCGGGCTCACCATAGCATAGACCCGACAGAGTTATGCTAAAGACTCAATGGAATAGAAACTTTCATTTTCAAAGGTGACAGTGTTGAAAGGACCATTTTCCTCAGTCAACCCATGCAACAGCTCCATCTTATTGGACTGCGTGAAGTCCTCCAACTCTGGAAGATCCATCAGGGAGTCTCATCAGAATGGCCAAAGAGGAAGTACAATATTGAACAAGTATTCACTGCAGTCACCCTCAGCCTGGGGAACAACTACTACCTGTTCAGCGTAATACAGAAGCTCTGCAAACATCTCAGGAACATAACATGTTTGACCATCTGTCCTCATTGGTACGACCGATTTAAGGGTTTGTTTGAAGGCCCTCCAAGATCATCCATGGGTGTCCAGACCACACTTGGATACGCTCTAGGACCTGCCAAACTCCACTGGGAGGCACCTTCTGACCAGGAAACATCTTCTGAGCAAGAGTCATCATTCTTCAGCAGAGGTTCTTAGAACGTCTCAAGAAGATGGTAGATTTGCTCAAACTGGGATCAGCAAGCTCTATACCTACTCTAGAGGGCTAACCCTTTCAGGGCTGGGGTAAATGTCATCAGTGACATCACCCACACTAGCTGCCCCATGTGAAAGGTCAGAGTGGCCAGTGCTTGTGACAGTTTAGACCAGGTCACCCTCTGGAATATCTGAAGACCTAAGTGACTCAAACATCTTTTTGGTTTAACCTACACGATGCGAGACCTCACCTTTCAGTCTGGGTAACACCTCAACTGCTTCTTGCACCTCAGATGGGATGTCTCATCTCTTTGCCCTGGGGGTAGAGG
This sequence comes from Chascanopsetta lugubris, assembly GCA_016785325.1. Classification (NCBI taxonomy): domain Eukaryota; kingdom Metazoa; phylum Chordata; class Actinopteri; order Pleuronectiformes; family Bothidae; genus Chascanopsetta; species Chascanopsetta lugubris. The sequence continues at coordinate 14,697 of JAFBJT010109417.1, forward strand.
AGTGATCTTAGCACTTGGCCATGACATGCCACTCCAGTTGTTGAAGTCACACAGTTCAGCTGGAATGTCGAGTCAGCACGGAGGGGGCACGGCTCTTTTTCTGGGATAACTATGGCAGGTGTGATAGATTCTTTGGAGATCCAGAAGTCAAAGGCTTAATGTTAATTGCGGCCAGAGCATATCTGCCCATGGTTCCCAGCTGGAAATAATTAATTGCAAGAAAATGTGCAAATAATAATTTCAGTATGTCATTTTTCTTTTTTGTTTATCTTAATCCTGAAGCTTCAGGCAATACAACCCAATACAAGCATACAAGCAAGAATACAAGCAGTATTTCCCTCTGTGTCTCTTGCAGACTAATGAGGACCACATAATGTGTGTGAGCAGCTATAACGATTGAGGCAGTTTTCCAAAGCTCTGTGTAAATGACAGCTGAACAACGGCTAGAGTAAAATATCTATTGTTCCTCATATTCATCTTCTTTTTTTATACTCCAGCTTCTTTCAAAGCCCCAACAAAGACAAAATACAGCCGTTTTCAAATCATGACTTATGAACCTTTAATCCAGGACTGAAATACACAGCGCGGATGTAGGTGTGTGTGTGTGTGTGTGTGTGTTGCTGCTGCTGTTCTGAAAAGCCTGAGGCTAAAGAAAAGCTCAGAGGGAATCAGTCAGTTAGCCTGGCTCTACGTGGAGAAGGTCATCAAGCTGAGCAGGAAATAGATTCAGCTCCGTCTTATTCTTAAGAGCTTTCTATTTATAGTTTATAATAAGAATATAAACAGCCAGTGAACACTATCAGGAGCACCACATGGATGCTGGGTACTTCCTTTCCTCTGCAATCCAACATCTGGGACTGTAGTGTCCGTTCATTTTTGTTTCTCATTGTGACAATCATGTTTGTTATATCTATCGGTTCTTTAATTGGGTTGTGGATGCACATGTGTGATTTGAGTGTGTCCTTAATTTAGCAGGTTTTTGTTTGATATGAGGAAATGCTCAATTACTACAATTTGATTGCTAGTATGAAATCATTGGAGTTCATTGAAAATCCGCCATCACCTCTTTAATGTATTAATTTTCAAATATTTGATCATTGCAGGGTAACGCAGTAAGCTACTTCTTATTCTGTCCAAACATCGTGCAGTTAAGACCAAACAGAACAAGGTTTCGATTCCGGGTCAGTGTTCAATGCAGCCTAATGATGGGAGCCAGTCAGGAGTCACTGATACTTATTCCAATTATAACCATTTTTACTGGGACTTCAAGTACCGTCTAATATGGTGGAGAACAAAGTATTTAACCTTTATATTTATATTGCAGCTTAATCCATGTCCTGCTCACTAACATGGAGGAGGCAGTATTCATAAAATGTATAGTCTGTGGCAATCAACTTGCTTTATGTCCACTCCATAATGCAAACAGCTGGTTGTTCGCTCATCCCAATACAATCTTATTGACATTTGACAGCATGACATCTCCACTGTGTGTGACCTCATGACGCTGATCTATACATTTGAATGCTACAACATAATTGGTTGACTGATTGTATGAATATATACATACGGAGGCTGATGGGCTCAAATCCATCCAGACCGTGTAATGGATCACCGAAGCCACTACATTTGACATATAGCCCGAGGTGCGTTTGGCAATTTTTGCTGTTTACATGCTCGTCACACAGGTTTCACACAGAGTCTTTATTTATTCAATGTATATCGATTCACAGCTTGATGATGGAACCATGCGGGTACCAAGAAATGCCACCGGGAGAAATGTTGTGTTTATGATGGAAAGATCCACATTAGGAAACGTAGCAGGAGGGTGGAGACAGAAGTACAAAACATACTTTAACACAAACACCAACTACAGACGTGACACGTGGAAATGGTGCGAGGACAGAAACCACCACACATTTATTGATACAGCAGACAAATAATAATGATCATAGGAAATTGAAAAGTTCACAGACGTTTCATGTGATTAACAGACTATTGCATTCTCTAACCCTCCCCCTCCCCCCTCCCCTCCCACACAACCCCCCACCCCTCTCCCCGACACCATCACGACCCCTGGAGTACCGACAGGTATGAATTTGTTTACATGCAAATGTCACACCAGTGTCACTGTGCTGCTGCGGCAGAGCGACATGCTGCTCACTAGGACTTCTCGTCACGCTTCTTCTTCTGGAACTTCCTGAACTGGGACTGGATGGCGACCGCCGCCTTCTCGGTCTCCGGGTTCTCCATGTCGATGTCAAAGTCCTCGGGGACATCTGTCTTGGACGCGTCTGGGAGGACAAAGATGTCATTAGTGGACATTTGAGTTGATGCCTTTAATCTACTGAACCTCGGGTCTGATGGTATCGGTGGTTTCAGCTCCTGTGGGGGGCCGGGGTCATGAGAAGCCAGAGGCCAAAGCATGAATTGATCTGCAGCTTCTTAATCCTCTCTGAAGCTCAGATAACACCGGGCATGAGTAGATGAGTGTAATCCCAGATTTCACAAGACAATAAGGACATTGGAAGGTTTTCCTCTCCTCAAGATTTAAGGAGGAGGGGCCTAAACTAAACCTACGAGTACATTTTCTAATGTATTCCCTCCATTAAAAAAAACACTTCAAGTGTAAAAGACTGTCTCTTCCATATTGATGTGAGCAGTGACCATAACTAACTGTGAGGCGGAGGTGGTGCTGGATGAGAGAGCCCGAAGCAGAGAGGTCACTCACGTATTGACCGTCCAGCTAATCCCATGAGTTCGCCCCTGTGGGACTGAGGAAACACCGGCTGCAGAGTCCAGCTCACTTCTGAACGCTGCTTTAATTGGTGTTGAATTTTATCAAGTTAAAAACGTTTGTTTTCAGCCCGGCAGCGTTTTAGCAACTGAGCTGATCCCTCTGCTGCATCCACACACATATTATCTTCATTATCTCTATGAATTAGCTGGTTTTAGTCAGATATGTAGAGTGTTCAATCGTTGGCCATCTTGCCCATGCATAACTACTTCCTGTTGATCCAAAAGAGGAGGCGGAGCACAGGTAGAGCAGGGGTGGGCCCATGGTGCTGTCACAATATCCACAGAACGGCAGGTTGGACCAGGTGTCACGGCCTTAATTATGCAGTTCAAACCTGGATGGATGTTTAACTAACCTCTAAAGTTGACCATTTTTACATGGGAGTCTATGGGAATTGACTCGCTAGACAGCTACAAGTGGCCACCCTGTGTACTGCAAGTGTTTTCACTTCTGTATTGGACGGGACCGAGACACAGTCTGTCGGAATTGCGATGCTACTGAGCTCAATCAGAAGAGTCAGGATGTATTCAAACATAAAACTTGATAAATGGAAGATATAACTCAATATTATGATCATAAATATTAAGATGCGTTGGCTTAAAATGCCAATGTGTGTGTATGTGTGTATGTGTGTGTGTGTGTGCGCGCGCGTATCAATCAATCCTTATCTATAGTTGAAAGTCAAATATCAAAAACCTCCAAGTCCTTGAAAATACCAAAGGTTCAGCAAAGCGTGAGAGTGATGATGCGATCAATATTCAAATCCACATGAAGGACCAGCTCTGCATCGATCGCTGCTGTGTGCTTTACTTTTTCAGTGTGTGTGTGTGTGTGTGTGTGTGTGTGTGCGCGCCCGCGCGTGTGTGTCAACATTTACTTTGAGCTTGTGTGTGTGTCAGTAACCTACTTGTGTCGATGTGTTTGCAGGCGTAGAGAGAATGTGGGATGTTGGAGGACATGTCGAGGTACGATGTGTGTTTACTAACAACATGTGAGAGGAGGCAGATCCATCATGGCGGCTGTAAACGAGAACAGTGGAGCTAAATTAACAGGCAGGCAGGAAATGGGTCAACCTCACTTTGAGAACCTGTCACAGGCTAATTATAAAAAGATGACTTTCATCTGTGAGGTGAAATTACTCCTGAGCCTGTTTGGAACGAGGGGGGAGGAGCCACTCTGCTGCTCTGTGACGACGTTCTGAAAGCAGGTTAACGCTCAGCATGAATGGTCATGGGATCATCTCATCTTGTGTGATACAGTACAACTGCTGCAAAGCCATGGTAAGCTGCTGACGCCCCAGCTGTTGGGGTGACTGGGGCAGTGTCTGTGATGGACTCAGGAGGTCAGTTAACATACGGAGCATATGGTCCAAGTACACAGCATCTGGACGGTTACCATGTCAATAAATGTCACCGAGGACGACTTCAAGGCTTCTGAGGGGCACATAAGCACGTGAGGGCATTTTCAAACCAGGACTCAGAATGATACACTTTGAATACCCCTGCCCTTGCCCTGCCTGGATGTCTCGTTAGAACTTTAGTTTGTCCATTCTGGGACCTAGCTCTTCCACAGTGGACCTCTGAGTACATGTTTGAGGTGTCTGTACCAAAGACACTACCTCCAGCTGCAAGCTATGATACCTAAAAAAAGGTATACAGACGATCAGGCAGGGGCAGGCTCCGAAACCTCTATGTCTCTCCTCCTAAAAAATTCTTTGATATTTTGGTTCAAATCCCGAGGTCGGGTCTTGGGGGCAAACTTCTCTTTCCATGGCCACACCCACCAAATCCGACCGGGGGATCCGGAAGGCGTTCCCATGCCAGAGTGGAGACCTAGTCCTTGGTCTGCCCTCGGCCTCAGGAAGGAGGCATCCTTACCAGATACCCAAACCACCACCAGTCTCTTGTGGATGGCCCATCTTCTCTAAGGGTTAGGGTTACCAGCCTCAATCCTATAGGTCAAACCCATTGTGCCTGTGGTCTTGTTCTTTCGGTCATGACCCATCGCTAATGACCAACCCTATAGGCCAAGCACAGAACTGCCACAGTTGCTTCAATCCTTTGGTCGAGCTCACAACCAAAGGATTGCTTCACTCTTGAACCAAGACCCCATGATACCTCAACTCCACCACTTGGGGCAAGGACTCAATCCCTGTCTGGATTAGGTAGTCTCGCAGTTTGAGGTGCTGATTCTCATTTCAACATCAGCTATTTCACAACAATCAGCATCACAATGCTGCACCGAGGCTCCTCCCTCTTTCCTGTACCTGCTTCAAATTAGGCTCCAGTGAAATGACAATCTCTGAGAG
>JAFBJT010109418.1:0-16445 GCA_016785325.1 Chascanopsetta lugubris
TTTTAGCAGGCAACAGGCTTTGTTTACATTGCTGCGTTAGACACGGTGCTGCAGAGACAGAGACACAAACACAGGGATCAATGGGCCGAACAAAACAGAAAGGCGATGGACCGTACCGAGACAAGCCGGACCCTGTTCTGAAGGCTCGGTATCTCCAAAAAATTTGTTAAATTGTTGGAATTGATCCATGTGCGATTTGACAAGAGATGTAAATGACCTGAGCTGAGCTTGTCCTCTATATCGACAATGGAGTTACTATACAGGTGAAGAATCTATTCTCTAAGGGCTCATGGACTAACGAACTTTGGGTTGGTGCAAGACCTCAGAATGTTCCGCGTTAAAGAGAAGACCGTCGTCATTTCCGAGGTAAACAACACACTTTGACCTCACTGTGTCCCACGGTGCTGCTTGTTTGCTTGCTTTTGACTGACATATGTTGGTGTCTGCTGGACACATTTGTGAGAACGCCACTCAAACCGTGTCGGATAAACATGTTCGCTAATGAGTTTGGTACTTCGGTAAAGACAGAAACAGAGTCACAGATTCAGACTTTTCGGTTCAGTACCGCAAAGGAAGGATGTAAAAGTACGGTTGATGGCTCGTTAGACTCCCTGTAACGTAGCGGACAAGCACCAACCATAGTTTTGATCCAATAACCAGATTCTCGTGTTTAAGAAACAACACTGTTCCTAATGCGCTGCATCCGTTAGCCTCATGGCTAGCTCAGGCTAACAAGTCATAGCACAGTGGGAGTTTGAACTAAGTGGTCTAATATCTCCATCTATAATCATTTCAGTGTAATTATACGCTTAAAAGGCCATTCCGGCTCCAACATATACGGATGTACTCTTATGTTCACGTTTTGAACGTGGTTGGTTCTCCTTGCAATGTTTATGTTTTGCAGTGCTGGCTGCCGGCAGAGAGCCTCCTGTGAGTGTGAAACTTGCTTGCTTAGAAGGCGGGACTAACCTACATATCTCTGTATGTCTCTCTCTCTCTGTATCGCTCTCTCTCTGTCTCTCTCTGTCTCGCTCTGTCTCGCTCCCTCTCTCTCTCTGTCTCGCTCTGTCTCGCTCTCTCTCTCTCGCTCTCTCTCACCCATGTTGACACTCTGTGCCTTTGCTCCAATATGCATAGCACGTAAATCTCTGGGGAGAGCCTTGTCATAGTTGTATGCTAACTAAACGTATTAAGCTAACTAAAGCCTTGAGGCGTTAGGGGCGTGGTTTCAGGTGTGAGATGGTGCATGGGGTCAGATCAGCTCCGGTATGACAGACGTCAAACTGCAGCTGACGGTGGAATGAGGGTGAGGTTTAATCACTCACAATCAATCACTCTACGCCCCCCCCCCATCTCACACGTTACATATCGTGGGCGAGTTCTAAGAGTCTTTACTCTGTATATCATTCAAACTATAATTCAAATATAATTCCTCCTTTGGGCAAACATATCTAACTACTTTCAATATGTTAGGACAAGGACCAACATCATTCTGTAAGGGTTTTTTTTTTTTGTGTGTGTATCTGTTTGTGACCTCTAGTGGTGAAGTTGCATGATTCAAAAAGAAATATCAATTCATTCATTCATTCATTAATATATGTGTGTGTATATAGAAAAATAATAAAAAATTGACAAACATCTTTTATTAATTCATATTAGAAAAATAAGAATATTAATTCAAAGGCAATAAATTAAGATATAAACATATTTGTAAACATTTTATGATATATATATGTATATATATATATAATACATATTTATATCGAGTTTGTATTCGGGACTCTGACGGTGGTGAGGAGACAGAGTTCAGAACATTCCTCTGTGAGCGTCACTGTGAAAACCTGCAGGGCCACTTCACTCCGACATTCACTTGCAGACGAACTGATCCAGGCACAAAACCATAAATCACAATGTTTGTTTGCATTGCTGGCATTCAATGGTGTGGCTGAGGCACGTAGCCCCCCCCCCCCCCCTCTACTAGCACCTCTCAATTTCTCCTTGTATTATTAGTTTAAAAAACGGCACTGGCACTTATGTATAATCACCTGAATGTAAACATGAGCCGCAGCATGACTCAGCACTTCTATATGATTCTCCTCTCCAGCTTCACCTGGCTGTCGGCTCAGGTGCACAGCAACATGATGATGCATTTCTCCGGACGCATCGCCGACAGCTTCGACCGCGAGTTCCGCTGCCTGTATGCTGACTCGCAGGTCATCGACTGCTTCTTCAACCCAGAGGAGGAGGGGCTACCGTACTACCCGTCCTATCAGGCCATGATGGGCCCCGGCATTGGCATGGGCCCCGGCCCGCTCACGGGGCTGGATTTACTCTCTGACAGGTACAGAAACATAGCTCCCACGACGTCACCTATAGGTTTCTGCAGAGTGCACACGTCAGCCATCTTGCCAATGACTAACTCCTCCTACTTCGTGGTTCATCTACAAATGGGTACAGGTAGAGCTGGGGTTGGCCCATGGTGCTGTCGCAGCATCCACAGAATGTGCTGGGTCGGCCCAGCTGAAACTCAAGAGGCCACGCCCCTTAATTTATTCAAAAAATTGGCGAGTTAGATTCATCTTCAGCCCCGAAGGTGGCTGCTTCCACATAACTGGACTTTTAGAAATTATTCTAATCTTTAATTATGTATTATTACATACATATTATACAGTTTGACATCACCTTTTGATAATAACATTTTATTTATTTATTTTCATTATTTTTAAGCAAGAACATTTTCTTCATGGAACAAAGCACAAAATAAAAGGAGAAATAACAACAATCAAAACTTGGCATTTATTCAAATGTTTTGATCTCGATTGAATGCAGGACTCTGATTCTAACTCTCCCTCCTCCAGCAGGCAGAGAGACAGGGTGTGTTCCGAAAACTCCAGCAGCCAATCCAGTAACAGCGTGTCCAGTGTGAAAGCGGCGCCTGGGATGGCTTCCAACACCGTCTACAAGGTCACTCAAGGTTACGACAAGAAGGAGACCAACAACATCAACTCTCACCTCAGCCCCGAGAAGAGAGGTGGAGGCGGAGAGCAGACCGGGGGACACACGCCCACACCGGGAGCGGTCAATCACGAGCGCCCCTCGCCACCCTTCGGCCAGCTGACGGGCATCGAGTGGAACAAGCCGAACACGGCGGACATGGTGAAAAACATTGGCGGAACCTCCTCCAAGTTCCAGATGTTGGGTTTGTATGACCACAAACCAAGCATGTTCCACGGGACGCCGGCATCCAACCTGACCCCCCTGACCCAGTCGCCGTCCCCGGTCAACGACGGCAAACTCACGCCCAAGCAGAGGACGTCCTCCAACCAGTTCCTCAACAAACTGTCAGACCTCTTCCTGCCGCCGTCCAACAAGGACAGCTACTGGAGGTCACCATCTCCTCAGGGCCCTTCACCCTGGGGAGGCCCGGACCTTTCCCAGCCCGAGCCGGAGAGCCAGCAAAGCCCACCTCCGCCACCCTCCCCCGCCGCTGTGATGAACCGTCAGGACCAGAAGAGGATGACGCTGGGCCACAGCAAACTGGACCTGGTGAACCAGTACAACAAGATGAAGTCCAGGCAGATCTACAGCCGCTTTGAGCTGAAGAGCACAAACTGACAGCAGAGGCGGCCATCGCTAGCTCACACCAAACGCGGAACATTCGGGGCTCCTCCCCACGACTGGCGGAGTCGGATCTGCTGAGGGGGAATTGAGCTGCTTCTCTTTGTCTGGAGTTTTCGACTGATTCCAAAAAATCACACAGTGCCGACAGGGGCATCATTACATGAGCACTCTGTGGTATCGGGGCTCCGCCCACACACATCACTCAACCAATAAGAGGTCACTCCCAGCTGTCAGTCAAGAGCCTTCAGAGTTGAATTGAAATCCAACAGGTCAGATACACGAACACTTGTACAACAGTGTGTCTGTTTTTGTTTGTTTGTTTACGTCCTTTCTACAAACATGGAGAAGGCAATGATGTATACTCAGGCCAGCCACTGGGGAGCGAAGGGGGTCCTTATCAGAATGTTCAAACATACGAAACTAGAATAAACAATGATCAAAAGGGGAAATCATCGCCACCTTTTTAGTTTGACCTGTTATAATTTCATGTGTTGTATTTCCACTAGAGGGCGATGTTGGGTTTTCCGGGTTTGTAATTAATATGGCAGAGACAGGTGAAGAGAGTTTTCTGTGTGACAGTGACATCATGCCCATCCCTGTAGTTGTTCACACTGCCCCCCAGTGGTCTCCAGTGGTCCCGCTCCTTCATGTCCCATGTCGGAGGAAGTGCACTAACACGCACATAAAGAAAGCTCTTTTCTGTTTTTTTAACATTTTTCGAACTTCAGATTTATTTTATCCAGATCAAGAATTACATTTTAAATCAAAAGTTAAAAAAAATCTAGAACAACGGTGTCTAAACTACAGCTCAGGGGCCAACTGCAGACCGTGGTCCATTTCTTCTTGGCCCGCAGCAAACTTTAAACAAAATTTAGTATTTGAATTAATTAACTTTACCACTGGGTGGCGCCACCACTTCATCAATTTTATAACGTAACAAAAATAAGGATTTGAAAACACAGCAGATATCTATGACAGCAAATATCTAATGTGGCGTCATCTTTCTGCCTTAATGTTTACAAACACACTTTAATGCGAATTCAGCAACTCAGACGTTTGTGTTGACGTCAGAGTTTAAAGTAAAACATGGAGTCTAACTTTGCGTGGAGTCGTTTGTGTGACGTTTTACACTAAAAACCGTCATCGGCCTCAAATCTCTGAAGCGCCACCCGGTGGTTGTTGGAGGAGTTGAATTGGAGCAGGTGTCTTCCGTTGGTTGCAGTATGTAACATCGTCACTAGAGGCAGAACAATCCTAGCTACTGTACTTTTGATACGAGTTCATTACAGGTGAGGATTGATTCCTCTGTGTTCTAAATGTGTAGATTTGTATATAAGCAGTTATATGGAGTTAAAACTCTGTATTGTTGATTTTTGTTTTTGAGTAAAGTTGTTTTTCAGTGTTGAAGAGTTCAACTAATGACTCCACAGCAACCCGGACACAATCACACTTAGGACATGTACTCGCATGCAGACACGCGTACACCAGGGCTGTCCAACATGGGGCCCGTGGGACAAAACCGGCCCGTGAAGGGGTCCAATCTGGGCCAGAGAGGGATTTTGCCTAGTGTAGAAATGAGAAAAGGGGCACATACGTACATGCTCAAACACACATAGATAGACTTACACCAGGGCTGCCAAAACGACTCCGCCAGAGGATCCAACCAGGCCTATGAGATGACTGCCAAAGGGAATACAAACATATTTGCGTTCTGGAGTTGTGTGTTATTTTGTTTACGACTCATTTAAATGAGTCATGTGTTGTCATGTAATCACATGGGTTATTGTTTAAAGACACTCCTTTAAATGGGTTTTATGATGTCATTTTTTTACAGTGCATTCTTTACTGTGAACTTTCTGTGTTGTCGTTGGTCTGAATTTGTTTAAGGAATTAATAAAAACAAAAGCCTTGACTTTTTCTGATTCCACATTTGATCAAGAACAGCAGTTCTTCTAGCTCATTATATTCTACATTTTTTCTTAGCTTCACCTCTTTGGATGAACCAGGAAGTAGGAGGAGTAAGGCATCAGCAGGATGGCGATGAGTGACATATAAGTAAAGAGTGTTTTTTGACATGTAGGTACAGTAGTGGCATATCTGGTTGTTATTGTTGGTTCGCCATGACAACCGTTGTCTCCTCTCTCTGTACCATGTGCTCTAAATCAAATCAAATCAAGTTTTATTTATATAGCCCACATTCACAAATCAAAGTTTCTCTCAGGGCTTCTCAGCATGGGTAACATTAACAAGGTGACAGGGTGGGTAACATCCTCTGTCCTTAGACCCCCAGCAAGGGAAAGGAAAAACTACCGGGGGAAAAACCCTTTTAACAGGGACAAAATGAGGTAGAAAGCTGAGGGAGAGTCACAGGTGAGGGATCCACTCCCAGGACGGACAGACGAGCAATAGATGTTATGTAGAATGTTCAATAACAATACACACATTATGAATGTAAATGTAAATGTTTAAGTCCATCTTGATCTCTGGGTTCATCACGGTTCGTCCACATGCCCAGGACCCACCGACAGATCAGTCGCGTCTCGAGACTTTGGGATGCCAGTGTCCTCGTCAGCGTCTTGGCTCCGTCCCGTTCACCAACAGCAGCATAACTGGAAAACAATGGAGTGCAGGGACTCTGGAGAAACACATCATTATCATGTGGCGGATGTGCTTATATGGGTCAAATGTAGTAGGAGATAGTAGGATTTGTGACAGAGATGATAAGTTGAGGATAGAGTGATGAGAAAGGGGGTGAAGGAAGAGTGCTCAGTCTATGTGCTCATTCTAAGTGCATGATGGGAAATTCTCCCCAGCAGTCTGAGCCTATGGCAGCAAGGACTATTCTGATTCTTCTCTACATTCCCCAAAGTTTGTTTAGTCAAATCCTTCATGGGTGTGTCACCTGAGCATAGATCAATATGTGACACGAGCCACACTCCAGAGTCTGGTTCTGTCACTACGGTGACTCCTAGGTGTCAAAAAACATCCATCCATCTATCTATCTATCTATCTATCTATTGGTCTATCTATCTATCTTTCTATCTATCTATCTGAACAATGTGATCAAAAGGAAACAGGAAGTGTACTAACATAGCCAAAGAGGTAGCGTCTATAAAAGGGGGCGTGGCCTGGGCCTTTCTTCCTGCCAGCTAAGAGGAGAGGGAGAACATGAGGTCAGTCTGTGTTTGATGTTTGCTTTGGTTGGAGGTGGAACTGTGGATCATGACTCCAACTGTTTCAGCTGCTTGTTGTTGTAGCTGTTGTTTGTTGTCAGTTAGCTCCACCTCCGTCTGTTTGAGAGTAGGAGAGAAAGTCTGTTTGTAAGCTCGACTGTGTTGTACACAAACTTCACCATGGTCCAACTCTGACATTCGAAAAGCTTTGGTGACCTTTGACGTCGCTGACGTCCTGGCGCTGCAGTGACCGTTTCCTTCTGGACCATTGTTGTTGTGCATCTTGATTGTTATCGACAGGATGCAGCATTTCCTCTGTTTGTGTGTGTGTGTGTGTGTGTCTGTGTGTGTGTGTGTGTGTGTGTCTTCAATACAGATTAACAATATGATGGTTGAGATTGGGCTAGATTAAGGTTATCTTAAGGTAATGCTAGGTTAAGGTTAGGTTAGGTTGAGTTAAGGTTAGGCATGGGGTTAGGTCAAGGCTGGGTTAATGGTATTGTACGAGCCAAATTGCCTATTTGTGTGTGGTCCATGTTGGGTGGGATAGGTGGTGCTGTCTAAGCAAGTTTATTTATGTAAGTGGGTTGATGGGTCGATGGTATCACACCTATGTTTTTTGACTGCGCCTGGCGTTTAGTGAAACTGTGCTTGGTGTTTCAGGTAAACTTGCAAATGTGTGAATTGAAACATAGTTCTGTGTTATGATATTTCCTTCGAGTTCAGGAATTGAAGTAAGATGAGAGCAAACGGAATCAAGCAAGAACTCACAGCATCTTTGCCACCAAGGGACATTCCAATATTTGAAGTCAACTCTCTCCAGTAGAGAGCATTTATGAAGGCGTTCGAACGAGGAGTGGAGAGTAAGGCAAGAAAGGCTGACTGCCAATTCACTGACCATGGCTACACAGTGGCTAAGGACCTGCTGCAGGAGCATTTTGCAAACTGATATAAGATTGCTAGTGCTTCCGTCGAAAAGGCTTTGGCCCGGTGAAGATGTTAAAGTGCTTCAGGCGTAGTCTTTGTTCTTGTTCGGCTGCTGCAAAGTAATGGGGGAGTTGCACGACATGCAGGAATTGGCATGCCTGTAAATACGAGGGCCATTACTGCAAAGCTGCCGTGTACAAGTTGAGGAAGGAATGGAGGAGCATAGCTCATGATGTCATGGAAAGAACCAATCAGAGAGCTCACTTTTTGCTGACCTGGTCACATTTCTGGAGCATCACGTTAAAATCCTGTCTGATACTCCGTTCGGTGACATACGTAGAAGATCCAGCATCTGGTGCAGCTGGGCACAAAGACTCTCACCCGGTTCAAGTCACTTCCTGTGAACAGGGTAAAGGGAGACATCATTGCCACCACTGTAACAACCATGACTGTGCCAGAGGAGGTGGAGTAGCAACCACCAGAGGTAGGAAAGGCAGAGAAGGCACTCACTGGGGGAGTGTTAACAGTTTAATGAGAAAAAGTACAAGGAGAAAATTCAATTTCAGAGGGAAAAATAATTCTGCTTTACATGCGTATGTGATGCTAAGCACAATGGGGCAAGAGACCGTTGTACCAGCTTGATCCATCACTGGTTGGCAGGTATCTGGGTTGGACAGAGATGACTTCTACAGCCTCCTAGAGGTGCTTACACAGAAGAAAATGGCAGTCACTGGTCCAGTGACCACACAGTGACAACTGAGGATTTGGCGAAATGGCCTTACCTGTCAGACATACACAACCCACACATAAAGGCAGGCGTTGATTTGTTGAAAGGGACCAACGCTCCCAAAATACAGGAACCTTGGGGGGGGTCGTCAACCGCCGCGGGAATGACCTGTATGCCATTAAAACGATGTTGGGATGGGTGGTCAACGGGCTGCTGAATGGAAGCAGCGGTGCCATGGAGACAGAGTTTCCCTCTGCCACAGTGAATAGAATCTCTGTGAGGAAGTTGGAGGAATTGCTGACCAGTCAGTACGTGCATAACTCCGATGAAACGACTTACGGTAAACAAGGAAATGTCCAGGGAATACATGAGGTTTTAAGAAATTAGAAGTCATTTTTGCAAAGCTTGTGGATGGACACCACAGACTAAAAATGACATTTGGGAACGAGCAACCCTCATTGCCAAACAACCTGTCTATGGCAAAGCAAAGATTGCTTGGACTCAAGAGGAGATTTAAGAGAGATGAGCAGTTTCATTGTGAGTATTCAAGCTTTTTTACAGATGTAATCTCCAAAGGGTTATGCAGAGAAAGTACCTCAGCACCAACTAGATGGCGTCGGAGGAAAGATTTAGTTCAGCAACATTTAAAGGTGTATCACTGAACAGTCATCTGCTACAGGGGCCCAACCTTACCAGTAGTCTTCTGGGAGTCCTCACAAGATTTAGGCAGGAGCCTGTAGCAATGATGGGAGATATACAGAAGATGTTGTATCAGGTCATGGTAGTAGAAATGGATACAGATTTACTTGGTTCCCTGTGGTGGCTGGTGACGTGAATGAGGAGGTGACAGAGTACAGGACGACTGTCCACTGGTTTGGAGCTGTTTCTTCGCCAAGCTGTGCTTGTTCTGCACTTAGGAAAACTGCTGAAGGTAGTCATGCGCTCTTCCCTGCTGATGTGGTTCAAACAGTGATGCAAAACCTTGACATGGACAACTGTTTAAAGAGCACGTCGTCTTAGGGGGAAGCCATTCAGCTCATTAAGGATCTTAAAGCTCTTTGTCTACGTGGAGGGGTTCACCTGACAAAATGAGTCAGTAACAGTCACGTGGTGCTTCAGACTGTTGCAGAGGAACACAGAGCCAAGCACTTCAAGGAATTAGATCTGGAGAGAGACAGTATTGCTTTAGAAATGTAATGGGTGGTGTGTGGACAAAAGCTTTAATTAAGCTCAGGCAAGGCAAACAGAAAACAGGAGGGCAAAGGCAGAAATCTTCGTGTCGGGGACAGAGGACAGAGTCGAGTTACCAGGGGACAGACAAACCAGGAGAATCAGGGGTGGACCAGGTTGGAACCGGGAAGTCAAACCAAATAACGCCGGAGAGTCCAGCACGGCAAACAATGATCCCGAGTGAGAGTGGAGCTGGTGGTTGGATGATGCTGGGCTGATTGCATCAGATGAGAAGCAGCTGTGTGCCCAGGTGAGCGGAATTGGCTTATGTGGTGGGCGTGGCTGGTAGGTTGAGTGAGGCTGAGGCAGGATCAATGGAAAAGTACTGGGAGTTGGATCACTGAACTGTGACGAGACAGAGCCCTTGGTTTGCAGTGGTGCATCGAGAGTGACGCCTTTCAATTCAAGATGGTGGTGAAAGAGAACCCTTGCGCTCGACGTGGCATGCGCTCTCCGCTCAGTTCAGTTTATGATCCTTTGGGCTTTATTGCACCGGTGACTCTTCCAGGCAAAGTGCTGTTGCAGGAGCTGTGCAGGAGAAACGTTAGATGGGATGACAACTTACTAAGTGACATGCAGCAGTACTGGACAAAATGGCTGGAAGAGCTCAGCAAGCTGGAGGCAGAAATGTCCATCGTTAAGTACGGTCCCGCAGAAGCGCTTTAAGGAGGAAATTGACACAATCTTATCTGAAAGGTCAGTCAGAAATAAATGTCTATTTACAAGCTGAATCTGTACTTGGAGGACGATTTGCTGAGCATCCTCTCATCCTTCCGAAAGATCAACATGTTCCAACTCTCATCTTAAGGCACATTCATCAACAGCTGGGCCACAGTGGAGGAAACCACACATTATCCACATTAAAGGTGCAGTGTGTAAGATGGGGTGACATCTAGGGGTTAAGTTGTGTGTTGTATTCATCATGTCACCCTTCTGAGCCTGCAGGAGAACCTCTGGTAGACTTCAGTCGTCATTAAAACTCCAAAGATGTTTAGTACGTGCGTCTACACTTTTACTACTGTAAAAACATGGTGGCATAGAGAGGACCCGCCCCCCCCCCTCCTAATGTAGATTCACATTAATGGGCTCATTCTAGGGTTATGGATTAAAATATAATATTTGCTTGATTATAAATTCATGAAAATGTCAGAATGTAATTGATTTGTTACATTTTTTTTTAAATGACAAGTCTTACACACTGCGCCTTTATGGAATAAGCACTGGATTACAGGAGCTAACTCAGCTCTCAGGAAGGTCATATCTGACTGTTACATTTGCAGACACATGTTAAAAAAAAAAGGCTAACCTGCCATTGGAAAGGACTTTGCCTGATCTCCCTCCATTTCCCAGCGTTGAGGTGGACTACTTTGGGCCAACTGAGGTGAAAAGAGGGAGAAGCATGTGTAAAAGCTGTGGCGTGACATTTACCGGTTTATCAAGCATCGCAGTTCATCCAGAGATGGCAGCTTCATTGGACACCGATGCATGCATCAATGCCTTGAGACGGTTTATGAGCAGGAGAGGCCAAGTTACTCAGGTGCTACCTGAGAATGACACTCATTTTGTTGGATCTGAGGGAATCGCGTGAGGCTCTTGCAAAGTTGAACCACTGCAGGGCGCAGGGAGCGCCGCTTCCACACGGAATGGAAGTGGAGTTTCGACACACTAGCAGCATCCCATCATTAGGAGTGTGGGAGCGTGTTATTTGCATGATCAGGAGCGTGCTTAAATCTGTTAAGCAAAACTCTGTTTTGCATCTACAGTAGTGGTTGATAGCCCGGGTTCAATCGAAGCCCAGGGGGTTCGGTGAGTGAGTCTCGGGGGGTTCGCCGGCGCGCAAGACACACACACACTGTGTTCGCGTCCATTCCGCTCACCCCACTCTCTCCACAGATACTTCCTCACAAGAAAGTCGTATCCAGCATGGGCGAGACAGCCGACAGAGGTGTGATACCATTTCTAACCCAGGAGTAAAATTTGCCTCTTTGTTTGTTTATTTGTTTGAATCGTTATGCCTGCTGTTATCAACAATTAGGGGCGTGTGTGTATGAGCCAAATTGTCTATTGATGTGTGGTTCATTTGGGTTGGGATAGGTCGCGCTGTCTATGCGTTTATTTATGTAAGTGTAGAAATTGGTACACAGGTGCGCAGCTGGGATCACATATGGTTTTTGACCATGCTCGGTGTGTCGGGTAAACTTGCAAATTTGTGAATTACTTTTGTGATCCGATATTTCCTTTGAGTTAGGGAAATAATAAAATGATAATGTTAGCTTATGCTAAAGTGAGGGTTAGGTTAATGTTAGCTTAATGTGAGCGTATGCTAAAGTTAGGGTTAGGTTAATGTTTGGTTAATGTTAGCTTATGCTTATAAGGTTAGGTTAGGAGTATATGAGGAAGATATCTGACTGTAATGATGTGAGATGATAGACAGGCAGAGGATGGATGAAGATGAAGACGAAGATGAATCACTAAAACAGAGAATAATTCAGTTAATGTTTGTACTTTGTCCATTCTGGACAACAACTCTACACATTCTGTTTCTATGGCGACTGTCCAGATAAAGATTTGCACTTTGACCATCTGGACTTTGACGACCTGAGAAGAACGAACGCACAGTGTCGATTGACCTGATTGGTTCCTGTTGCTGTTGTTGTCTGAACCCTTGTCTGTAGCAGTTGGACTTCTGTGCTCATCTGATCCTGACTCTCGTGTCCCTTCCCAGATGCGGGTGTGGACGAGACCTTGCTGAAGTTTTCTTGCACAGACTCCTGTCCTCCCCAATGCCTCTGGACTTGGACCACTGCTGATTGCTATGATTTAAGACATCGCCGTCCGTGGGGGTGCAGAAGAGGTCCGTTCCTACGGTCTGTTCTGACCAGTCTTTGGGGAGGAGAAGGCCTCATCCATGCGGGACGCGATGACCGAGTACGCGAGACAAACACCAACGGTTCATGAATGACCGAGTGCTGCAGCAACAGGAAACCAACAGGTTTGAGGCACAGCTGAGCAGCGACCTCAGGAACTCCCTCTCTGGCATGACGGCCGGATGGGAAGTCGCAGGGTGAAGATCTGGGTAAACGGCGCCTCCTTCCACCTGCTCATGCTGATCCACGAGGCTCGGATGAAGAGCCGGAGTGGCGAGCAGAACTCCAGCCACCTCTGGTCCATAGAGCACGTCGTGGACACGTACGTGCGGGACCTCGACCCTTTACTGCAGGAGTTCAAAGCTCACTGGCTCGGAGCTACGCACCTCGGATACAAATGACAAAAACGACTCAAACGTTATCTCATAAATGGCGATAGGAGCTGTTACAGGATGATTTCTTGGACACCTGTCCGTTTGGTGACGTCCATGTGGATTGGGTCTTCTTGACCCACCCGCCCCTCCTGCAGCTTCAGGATCACTTCCTGAACCTGAAGAACAATCTGAACGTGGTCATCAACCAACATGACACGTTCATGCTGCTGACATCAACCTGCGATGGGTAGAACATATAAGTCACATGTATAAAACTCAGTGCATGTACAGTTTGTCATGTATGAAACTGTTCCAGTCTCCCAAAGGTTTAATACACATTTGAAACACAAGATTACGTCATGTATGTATGTATGTATGTATGTATGGTGAAACTGTTCCCATTTTCTGATCCACAAAAAACAAACAATGAATGCACCAAGAAGTGTTTGCAGTTGTCTACATTGGTGAACTACATTAGAATACTGCCACCTTGTGGTTTGAATGGGTATTTATATGGCACACATGTCAATGTCGCATGCCATTTTATGCCAGCTTCTTTCTTTCATTAATCTGCGACTCATGGAACAATATTATATTATGTCAATATTGAATTATATATTTATATAATCATTTCAAGTGCATCAAATTAACTCGTTAGAACGCTTTTATTCATCCCTCAGGGGGAAATTCACGATGTAGTTACTAGTCACTTCTCCAAAATATAACCAGTGACTAGTTTCTGTTCATAATGTATTTTATAAAGTTTCTATTTCATTCATTAAATACAGTCAGGATTCAGTTTGATTGTACATACAGTTTCATTTAAAGTTCCTTTTCAGGGGGCCAGATTCTTTGATATTTCTTAATACTCAAAGAAAACACAATAGTGATCAGATTATGATCATTTCATGTACAGTGTTATCAGATTATGATCATTTGAACAACATCAATCTCAGATTTAGGTAGTTTCAAGTACAATATGATCATAATTGGATTATTTAATGTACAATGGGATCATATGATCATTTCGTGTACAGTATGATCAGATTATGATATTTACATGTACAGTATGATCAGATTATATTTACATGTATAGTATGATCAGATTTTATTGAAATGGTTCAAATACATTGTTCTCATATTATATTTAAAAAAACAATACTCTCAGATGACATTGACAAGCGTGCTCGTCACCTCTCTCTCTCTCTCTCTCTCTCTCTCTCTCTCCCTCTCTCTCTCTGTCTCTCTGTCTCTGTCTCTCTCAGCGGATTGATGGGGGATGATGTGAGGAGCAGACATGGAGACTGGTCTCAGATGTTGTTTTGAACAGTGACATGGAGGCAGGTGCTAATCTCACATGCTGGGTGCGCGTTCTGGAGTAAGGAAGAGAAGAAGAAAGGTGTGAACGTGATGAGGGGGCTGAGAGGAGGAGAGTCATTTTATTCTCTTCTCTTACATGTTTACAACCACAAGGCCAACCTGTGTTTTATTTATTCACCTTTTTATTCATTTATATATTTGTTAGCCCATCATCGACCTTTTGATTTTTATATCTATCTATGTATCTAACTATGATTTTTAATTTATTTGTGTACTTATTGAAATGTCCCAATTTATGTACGTATGTATGTATTTTTTCAATTGTTTTTTTGGTTTGTTCGTCTATCTGAACTGTATTTATTTATTCGTAAGTGTGCCTATCAAATCAAACTTTATTTATATAGCCCTCAGCAAGGGTAAGGAAAAACTACCCGGTGGAAAAATCCCTTTTAACAGGGAAAAAAAAGAAAAGGTAGAAACCTGAGGGAGAGTCACAAGTGAGGGATCCACTCCCAGGACGGACAGACGTGCAATCGATGTTACGTAGAGTGTTCAGTAACAATACACACATTATAAATGTGAATGATTAAACGTTTAAATCCGTCTTGGTTTGAGCCCATTTCGATCTCCGAGTTCATCCCTGCTCGTCTGCACGTTCAGGACCCACCGACAGATCAGTCATGGTTTGAGACTTGGGACGTCAGTGTCCTCGTCACCGTCTTGGCTTCGTCCCGTTCACCAACAGCAGCAAAGCTGGAAAAACAGCTGAAGATCGTTTAAGGTGGTGCATGTGGTTTTATGGGTTAAGGGGGGACATAGGGTTTGTGGCAGAAATAAGAAATCGAGGACAAGAGTGCTCAGTGTATCTGCGAATTCTAAGTGCATGATGTGAAATTCCCCCCAGCAGTCTGAGCCTATAGCAGCTTAGTGTGGACTTTTCAACTCAGGTCTCACCTGATCTAGTTTTGACTATAAGCTGTGTCAAAAAGGTAACTTTTGAGTCTCACCTTAAAGGTAGAGACAAAATCAGACTCCCGGACTGAGAGTGGGAGCTGGTTCCACAGGAGAGGAGCTTGGTAGCTAAAGGTCCTGGGTCCAGTCAGTTTGTGAGCTGCAGCATTCTGGACCAGCTGGAGGCTTTTCAGGGACCGACTGAGACATCCTGACATTAAGACCTCAGTTATTTCTGTGTTAAGAAGTAGAAAGTTCAGGGTCATCCATATCTGAATGTCTTTAAGACAATCCTGGACTTTAATCGAATGGTTTGGGTCGTCGGGCCTTGTGGATAAGTATCATGTCATCGGGTGTCATCTGCATAGCAGTGGAAATTTACATCATGATTTCTGATAATGTTGCCTAATGGCAGCATGTTTAGAGTAAAAAGAATTGGACCGAGTACGGAACCTCGTGGAACTCCATAGTTCACTTTAGTGCGTATGGAGGATTCCTCATTTACATGAACAAATTGAAGTCTGTCTGACAAGTAGGATTTCAACCAGACAAGTGCCGTTCCTCTAATCCCCACATCTTGTTCTTGTAATGTACAGAGCTGGGGACCCAAACGCACAACCACACAGGAATGAGATAGTCTTGAATCAGGTCCAGGGTCGGTTCACGGGCAGGCAGTCACATGGGTCGACAGACCACAAGGAGAAGGCAGAACCAGAGTTCAGGAACAAGGAAGGGTCAGGAATACAAGTGGATAACGAGGAGCAAACGCTGGAGAGCTTGACGTGAGTGCAAGACAATCTGGCAGTGGGAGGAGGGAAGCTGGGAGCTGAAGTGGGGTGAAGGGCGGGAACACGGGAGGACAGGTGAGGGGAATCAGGTAATCAGGTCACACACCGGAGGGGGGGGGGGGGGCGGGGGGGGGCGGGGGGGGGGGGGGGGGGGGGGGGGGGGGCTCGGAGGAGCAGAGTCATGACAGTTCTCATCTCTGCAGGAGGATCTCGTGCTCTCTAGTATCAGATGCTGCACTGAGATCCAGCAGGACCAGAGGCCATGTGAATATCATCAAATCTCATTTATTTATGTATTTATTTGTCAGCCCATCATCAACCTTTTAATTCATATATGTATCTATGTATCTATCTTTTTTTTTTAATGTATTTACTTGTGTTTCTATTTCAACGTCCCCATTTATCTATGCATTCATTCCATTGTCTTTTGGTTTATTAGTCTTTCTGAATTGCATGTATTCATTTAT
>JAFBJT010109419.1:3108-26564 GCA_016785325.1 Chascanopsetta lugubris
AGGAAAGGGGATGGTGAAGGAAGAGCTGAAAGGTCCAGAAGTGTGCAAAGACCCAGCCAGACTGACTTCTTACGCTGTTGGGGTCAATATCTTTAAGCAAGGAGACGACCCCAAACTGAAGCCCCCCGAAGAATATCCAGAGTGGTAAGGGCATTTATGCCTTTTAAGCTATATACATACAGTACATACATTATACATACATTTCTTCAATTGCAGCCACACACCCTCTTATTTAATTTCACATTCAGTTGCATCAAATATTTTCTTTTGTTTTGATTTCATAATTCTATTTTTGACATTTTCCTAATTCAAAGTTTATTGCGAAATTTTACGTCTACAATTTAACATAACATTAGAATATGCATTTCCTGCACAACATGTGATGAATTCATTGTGACACCACTTTAAACCACTTCAGTAGGCCAAACATTGGAGGAGATGACAACCATACACTGTGTTAGGAAAATGATGGAATAATTAAGCACTGAACTGTGTCATTTTATCTATCCATCCATTCATGCTATTGTTTATTTAATTGTATCTAAATCTGTGGGATGTGAAATGTGATTCCGTCTGTTGATATTTTCCTAGGTTGTATCAGTTGAACCTGGGAGGCGCCAAACCGCTGTATGAGCTGGAGCCGGACTCCTGGGCGTACTGGAGACGTCTGCGGAAGGAAAATATATGGCGCCATAACAAACTACATAAGGGGAAGACGTTCTGAGCCGTCCCTGGACTGTGGATAGGGGACTGGCCTCCTCCTGTACAGTGATGCTCCTCAGACTCTCATGAACTGAACTGTGGTGACACTGATATGTTCAGATCACGCGTGTGAAATGTCACAGTCACTCTTTTCCGTTTGCCTCATATTTAGACGTTTATCTGAAGTAATACAGATGACTGTGTTAAATACAACTATTATACTGTTATTTAGCTTTCTGCAGCTCACCGACATGTAGTGTATACAAAGAAGTTGATTTCAATATTTCCACCAACAACTCTTTTTCTAATCCTTTATTTGTAGACTGGAATAAATATGAATGAAATTCAACAAATGCCAAATTGTTTTGCAGCTGCAGTTGTATTTTTAATCACGATATGGATAATATTTTACATTAATGACTGTTGATATTTTGTCAGACTAAAGAAGAAATGTTTTTTGAAGTTTGTTTTTAACTGAATAGTGTATGTCATGCAGTGACACTTTGTAGTAAGTTGCATGTTGCAGCTCCACACCCCCGACCTCTCTCTAAAATCAAGCGGGAGAACAAGTTAGAATTAGCTATCATTCAAATGAATAAGCTGTTTAGTTTGTCCTTTCTGAGCCACTGTAATAACATGGTGGCCTCCACGGAGAGGTTCTGCCCCTGATGAACATCCAAAGGGCACATTCGAGGGTAGTGGCACTACCCTACTACTATGTATTAAACATTAAAGCTGGAATAGTATAATTTTTTTTAACAGAAAAGTAATAAGTCTACACTGTATAGACCTTTTAGAGCACCAGTGGAGTCCATGCTTTGATGGGTTGGGGCCATTTTGGCAGCAACAGAAGTACTTACTCAGCATATGGCATCAGGTCATGGTATTGCTGATCATTGTATACACACACACACACACATATTAAAGGTGCAGTGTGTTGGGTTTGGTGACATCTAGAGGCGAAGTTGCATGTTGTATCCATCACCTCACCCTTCTGAGAATGTAGGAGAACCTATGATAGACTTCATTTCTCATTAAAACTGAAAAGATGTTTAGTATGTCCTCTCTGGGCTACTGTAAAAACATGGCAGCCCAGTAGAGAGGACCCTCCCCTAATGCAAATATACATTAATGGGCTCATTTAAGTTTTATGGGAACAAAAATGCATTACGGTGAAAATGTCAGTAATTGTTTTGTAATATTTGTTCTATACCTATAGAAATGACAGAAATCTTACACACCGCACCTTTAAATGACCAAAAAGAAACCATTAGAAGAATAGCATACAATCTGTGGCTGTCAAAACTACAGTAATTCAAGTATCATCCCATTTTAATATATTTCCACAAATTACATAATAAAGCAATCATACATTAAACAATAACACATCCAAAACAAGAGCATAAAACACAAATAGTATTACATACCATTTCTTTCTCTACTCGATTTTTTTATGCTTTCTGCACTCATGATCAAACAGACAGACGAGTCACAATAATACATATCGTCGCTATGGCAACCATTCATGCAAATGACTTGGTGTGTCCGAGGCAGAAATAAGGAACCGAACTGAGAGGCGAATAATGTGCGGAACAAAAATCACACCACAGAGGTGGAGTGAGGGTGTGTTCACCACAGCGGACACTTTAACTCGTGTTTACACCTGCTCAGCTGGAGAGAGTCGGTGAGTCCGAGCTTTTCTTTCATCTATATCTTAATGTTTTAATGGCTCGCTCTCTCTCTCTCTCTCTCGCTCTCTCCTCTCTCTCTCTCTCTCTCTCTCTCTCTCTCTCTCTCTCTCTCTCTCTCTCTCTCTCTCTCTCTCTCTCTCTCTCTCTCTCTCTCTCTCTCTGTGAGACTAGGGGGAACCCCGGGTCTGTCGCTTGCCGCTCCGGAGGAAACCCCCCTGCTCGCCGCCGCCTGGTGCACCCTCTCCTCGGTCAGGTTTTGCTTTGATGTGCCGTCGTCTTTTTTCCAGCTCGCTTGAGAAAAAGTTGGTTCGTGCTCACGCGTATAAATAAGATGGAAGACACGCAGCTAACCGTCGCTTCTCTGGGCGAAGGAGTCCTGAACACGCTGTCGGAGATGCTGGACAACGCCACCTGTGGGTGGCAGCAGCTGGCGGGAGCCATGTCCGAGCATCCGCACTTTCGCTGCAGGTGAGTCTGAGGGCATCACAGTGTGGGGGTGTCAAACATACGGCCCGTGGGCCCAAACCGGCCCGCCAGAGGGTCCAATCCGGCCCTCGAGATGACTTTGCAGAGTTTAGTTCAGTCAAACGTTGCATAGTTCCATAAAATGGGAGCATTTTCAGAATGTACTCGTTCATGTTTGCATTAAAACAAAGGGAAACATCTGGAATTGTCGTCTACGGGCTATTTTGTTATGATTATATCGGTACAGCCCACTTCAGATGAAATTGGCCCCTGTATGTGGCCCCTTAACTATAATGAGTTTGACACCCTAAAAGTCTAGATCATTTTTTTTATACGTTCAATCTGAGTTAATATTATAGCACGGTGGCTCAGTGGATAGGGCGGCCACTTTTGGAACTCTAAGGTGGCTGATTCGAATCCAGCTTGATACCTGCTGCAGTGTCACCGGCCATGACACTGATACCCCCACGGCCCCAGGACGTCATTGTAATAATAATTGTTATGAGAACTGGTTCTACCTGGTTAAATAAAGATTTTTTTTTTGAAAGAAAGGGCCTTCTCCATATGTAAATCACTCATGAACACCACTGTGGTCATTTTATATTCCATTTCTGTTCATTAAAGCTACTTGTCACTGAGCTCCTGCTTCAGTTTCTTGGTCTTCAACTGACTATCGCCACCCTCCCCTCCCCCTCCCCCTCCCCCTCCTCCTCCCACACAGTGAGACTGAGATGACCAGCTACTCCCTCCAGGTGCTGAGCAGTGCAGGCAGCCCCGCTCGCGCCCTCCTGGCTCGGCTGGCTGATCGTGGCTGCTCCCTGGACCTTCTTCTCCAATGCCTGAGGAAGCTGGACCACCAGGAGGCTGTGCAGTGCCTCACCAGCTCAGGTAGGAGAAGAGAAATGGTTGTGAACACATTTATATGAAAATGCATAGAAATGTGCCTCCTTTCTGAAAAGGTACGTATTTTTTCCGCAGCCCCTTAAAAGGTTGCGAAAAAATACATAAATACAAGTTTAATCTCAGTTCAGATTGACAGGTTTATATTGTTGTTAATCATTTGTTATTAGAGTGAACTAATGCTGTATCTGTGAGCCACAACACTGTTACAGTACATGAAATACTGCTTGACAACGGTTTATTTCTCAGGTAATCTGACAAGTTGGTGCCTGTCAAAATCAAATGACATTTTCTGAAGCTGCGAGTCCAAATGCAAATACCTGTGTGATGAATGGGCATCGTCTGTGCATGCTTATTTATCTGTGTGTGTGTGTGTGTGTGTGTGTGTGCGTGTGTGTGTGTCAGTGGCAGAGAGGATTCAGATCACAGTGCAGCCACAGTCTCAGCAGGCCTCACTGGGAGGCAGGGTGGTGCTGACCTGCAGAGCCTCTGGTCCTCCTGGGCTCATCTACCAGTGGTTCAGGAGAAAGGTGGAGGTAGGTCCATCATTGGTTCATATCCAACGCTGACCTTTGTGAATTATTCTGTTCATTCATTGACTACATTTCTCACCTTTACATTAAAGGTGCAGTGTGTAAGACTTTGGTCATTTTTGTTACTCGTAAAAGAATTGTAAAAATATTCCAAAACAATTTTCATATTGACAATATCATGAATTTATAATGACCTAAATGTTATATTTTTTAACATTACCCTTAAATTAGTCCATTAATGTATATTTCTAAGAGGAGTGGTTCCTCTCTATGGGGGGGGGGGCGCCATGTTTCTACAGTAGCCCAGAATGGACACATTAAGCATCTTTTTCCATTTGAATGACAACTTAAGTCTATACCATAGGTTTTCCTGCACGCTCAGAAGGGTGAGGTGATGGATACAACATGAAACTTCACCTCTACATGTCACCAAATCTTACACACTGCACCTTTAAATCACTTTTGGCATTGAGAGAAATGAGTGGTTCTGCGATTGTATACGATCAAAAGGTCAGAATGTTGCCAACCAGTTATCTTGTTTCAGGTCTCGGGTGAGACAGCATGTACACCAGAGCTGGTTCTGTGTCCTCTATCCCCGACCCACCAGGGTCACTACATCTGCAGAGTCAACCACGGGGACAAGTGCGTCTTCTCACAGTGGGCTCATGTTCGCTCTGTCTCCTCTGCAGGAGCCAGTGCAGGTATGTAAGCCCTCTCTCTTCCTTCCATTCCTCTGACCTGATTCCCTGTTATGACACGTGTTCTGATCTCAGGCTGCAGCGGCACTCTGTTCCCGGGCTTGGCGAGCGGGCTGCGCATCATCCACCAGCCTCAGGCCACCGTGTTGTCTGAGGGGGACACTCTGCTCCTGCAGTGCAAAGCAGAGGCCAACCCTCCTGCCCAGTATGAGTGGTACCACAATGAGGTGCCCCTGTCAGAGCACAAGACAGGGTCTCTCAGAGTAAGTCCTCACGGCTGTGACATCAACACACTTTGTATAAAACCAGTAAAGCTGTACAACAATAATATCGCTGAAGGTGACTGCAGGTCACATCACTGCCATAGATGGCGCTACAAACAGCATTCTTCGAGGAAGTTCGTCGGTGCTTTTTCTAATGAGTTATAGCTTCTCTTGTCCCTCCAAAGTCATAGTGTGAGTATTTTAATGAGAGTGAAGATGATGAAATCTTAGTGGGAGGAGCTTGTCTGCCATGTCCTGATTAAATGTAGATTAAACTGCATCAGGGTTATTTGGTTTGTTATCCACCCTCACCCTAAAATCAGTCTCTGTATGTAAATAAAGTGTTGGTGAAGTTGGGTATCACTCTATTGTTTGCAGGTCCCGTGTGTGACCACAGCTCACAGAGGAGCGTACAGATGTAAAGTGTTCAATAACTGTCAAGAGATGTGGAGCGACGTGGCCACAGTTACCATCGGTGAGATTCAGAGATTTATTCATTTTCATATGTCGTCAGAGAGAAAATGGAGAGATTTCAATATTTTTTTAAACTATTCTTTCAGAACTTTAACAAGATGATACTTGCATTTCTTTCGCAGGTCCCAGTTCCATTACTGAAGCAGCCTGGGTGGAAGCTGACCGGGGTCTAGGTTTGTTTTTGTTTGTTTTTTTTCAAGTTTGAATAAAGGAAGCCGAGTTAGAGTTGAGTTCCTCTGTCATGTTCCAGAACACTTCTATCACACATCAATTCCTGTTTTTGTTTGCACATTGGTGTAGAACAGGGGCATCAAACCCATTGTCATCCAGGGGCCCTATATAGAGCCCTATTTGACCTCAAGTGGGCGGGACCACCGACATCATGGCATAATAACTTATAAACAACGACAACTCCAAAATTGTACCTTTCTTTTAATGCAAAGAAGTACGATAGCACGGTGTTGTGTGTGACCCCCAGTGGAAGAAGCAGTTTCTACACTTTGCAAATTCATCTCACGGACCGGATTTGACTCTCTGGCAGGCTGGTTTTGGCCCTTGGGCCGTATATGTTTGACACCCCTGGTGTAGAGGAATCACCACTATGACACCATACAATGTGTGTTTATGTGTGTGTGTGTGTGTGTGTGTTAAGGTGTTCATTCAGTGTCAGTTTAAACAGTGTGAACCCAGCTCATGTTTAGCTTTTCTGATCAAAAGAAGCAAAGTGTACAATTTTTAGAATTTTCATATTTTTGTTTGCAGACTCACCGGAAACTCACAAGTCAGCTGGTGGACGAAGAGTGAATCTGCTAAACCCGATGTCCAGTCAACCACCATCGAAACAATTCTATGGTCGTTGGACTTCCCCACTGTTCACCCTCACATTCTGTCATTTCCTTAGTGAATGGGTGTTTGAAGATGTCCTCCTGACTTCCTCTTTTACAGCAACGGACAAAATCGCTCTGCTGATTGGCAACATGAACTACCACAACCTCATTCAGCTGGCTGCTCCCATCGCTGATGTGCATGAGTTGACCAACCTCCTCAGACAAATGGACTTTAAGGTGGTTTCTCTGCTGGACCTCCACTGGCAGGAGATGCACAGTGCGGTGACGGAGTTTCTGTTGCTGCTGGACAAGGGGGTCTATGGTTCGTCTCCAGTCCATCGAGATCATATGTTTCAAACTTGTTTTAAAGAACTATTTGATGCCTCTGCCTAAATGGACACCGAGTCTTGCTACCACTTCAGTTCTTCTTTAAAGGTGCAGTGTGTAAGATTTGGGCCATTTCTGTCGCTTCTATTGGTAGAAAAAACAATGACATATTGACATTTTTATAATCACCTACATGTATTCTTTTTTTCCCATTATAATGGGCCCATTAATGTATATTTACATGAGGAGCAGGTCCCCTCTACGGGGGCTGCCATGTATTTACAGTAGGCCAGAGTGGATGCACTAAACATCTTTTGGGCTTCAATGACAATGAGGTCAACCATAGGTTCTCCTGCATGTTCAAGGGTAAAGGTGAGGTGATAGACACAACTTGCAACTTCACCTCAAGATATCAACAAATCTTACACATTGCACTTTTAAATCCATTCCTATGCCGAATGCAATCTTACTTTTCCATGTGATGGCTGATCAACTTTGCTACTTTAATAAATCTCGAGGAAAAACATTTTCAAACAGAAAATAAGTTTAAAAAAAAGACCAGAATCTGACCAGTAACACATGCAGTATTTCATTCAGATTGAAATATCTCTCTGTCCTTCCCTCTGCAGGTTTGCTTTACTTTGCTGGTCATGGTTATGAGAACTATGGCAACAGCTTCATGATTCCCATTGATGCGCCTGCCTCCTTCACCTCCGAGCACTGCCTGTGTGTGCAGAACATCCTCACCAGGATGCAGGAGAAGAGGACCGGACTCAACGTTTTCCTGCTCGACATGTGTCGCAAGAGGTATCGGTGCAGTTGCGTGTTGTTAGGATAGATTGTCATTCGCTGATGTGCATCTTTGAGCTTGAACCGTTCTCCCTTTCAGAAACCCACACGATGATATCATTGTGCAACCAGGACTTCTCAAGGTCACAGCAAACATAGTGTTTGGCTATGCCACGTGAGTCACTCTGAAGCAGTCGAATGCCAATCGTCTTTTCAAATGAGACTATTTTTGACTATGCTGCCCCTCATGTTTCATTTAGATGTGCAGATGCAGAAGCGTATGAATTACAGAGGGAAGACGTGTCCAACGGCATCTTCATAAACTTCCTGAAAAGACGAGTGTGTGAAGATGAGAAGGTCACGGTCATGCTGGACAGAGTGGCTGAAGGTTTGTGGGAGCACACATGAAAAGTAGTAGATCTCATCTGGCCTGAAACACCCCCGCTCCCATGAAAGGGGTTAGGGTTAGAGTCACACCTCGTGAGAACAAGTTTGTGTTTCCATTTGCGAGAACCCAAGTCGGAGCCACGCCGTCACGTCAGCATATAACGTCGGATAAATGAGGAGTTTTTAGATCGCCCACTCCCACTGCGCTCCAGCTCCGTCCTGGGTTCCCCGCAGTACTTTATAAATCAGATTAGTTTGTTAATAAACTGGTTGACTGTCCGGACACATCCAGCAGTCGACTGCTGCAGCTTGTGGAGATCAGAGAGAATGGCCAAGAACTAGCACTGGAACCCCTTTCATGGGGAAAGGGGCAAAAGTGGATCAAATGCCTCGTCTTGCACGATGGTCTTTAACTGCTCCGATGAACCTTAAGGCCAATACATACTCTGCAAGAACAGAGAACTTTGCTCTCTCTCCCAGGGCTGTTGGGATGATAATGTCATTTTGTTCTTGCAGCCCTGGTTTGAGTTCTTGCAGCTTGTTCTGGACACATTGTCTGGGCAGAACTTTCTTCCTCTTCTTGTGACCGACAGCAATTATGTGAACTTCATTCCTTGTTCTTGCAGCCGGGGGATCAAGAACAGTTCTCTCTGTTGTTGCCTGACTTGTATTGTATTGACTTTTAAAATGTTAAAGCGTCTTTACCTTGCAGACATGGGTCGATGTGTACTCACACGAGGGCGACAGGCTCTGGAGCTGCGCAGCAATCTGTCCGAGCGACGCTCCCTCACCGACCAGATACAAGCCGCTCAATGTTCAGCATCCTACTCGGCTCGCAACCTGCAGTGGGCAGTCGCTCATGGTGCAGTTCTGTCATTATTTTGGATCACATCATTTGGTGTTGGCATTTTTTCACCCGAGTGCATTCCTTCACAGTGCTACCTCAGAGTAAATACCTGCAGTTTGACTGTGGAGTGACCGTTCAGCTTGGATTTGCTGCGGAGTTCTCCAACGTCATGGTCATCTACACTCGCATACTTGACAAGCCCAAAGAGATCGTTTCCTGCTCTGCTCAGCTCACAGACTTCCCTGCGGTTTGTCCACAGATACCACTCACGAAGACAAGACACACAGACGTTCTGGCTCATAACCTCACTGGTCTTTACACTGTGTCTCTTTGGCAGGATGTGGACGTCGATCTGAAGAGGAGTAACCAAGAAACCCTGCTGGAAGCAGGCAGTTTATTCCTGATCAAGGACGAACTTCTTTCAACGGAGGTCCCCAGTCTTTACACCCGCATCCTCAACCTGCAGAGACTCAGGGTCAGACGAGTGTTGATTAAAACCTTGTTCATCTTTCTTTGCCTTCTGGAAAGCTTATCAAAATTGTCTTGTACTAACATCGGATCTTCTATGAACAAGTCATTTTCTCCTCTGAAGCTAAAACCACATTTTGCTCATCACTGTTTGAACAGAGGGAGCTTACATTCTCCGTCTGCCTTCACTACACATACTTCAGTATGGATGAAGAGGTACAGGAGAGGCAGCTGGTAACAGTCGGCAAACCACTGGTGTCCAAACTCAACCTCCATGAGCCGCGAGCACCGTGCACCAGCCCCACATCTTCGTCCTTCAGCCTCGACTCCCTCAACATATCCAAGTACTCCTCCCTCACCCAGGGAGCCTCTTCCTCTGGGTCATCCTCAAATACATGGGAATGCTATGGCACTGAACACTCCATGACCGACTCTCCAACTACATCCAGGAGTGCCAATGTCCCAGAGGAGACTGAAGGTCCTGAATTACCATACGATGGATCTAATCCTCTTGATGCTGGCAAAAGTTTGCCCCACAGTCAGGTCAATGAGACAAACTACACGTTTAGTGACATGTTCAGTTTTCACTCTCAGTAGGAATTTTGTCCCAGATTTGATGAGTAAACAGGATTTATTGTGTTTTGAGCAAATGTGGCCCCTCATGATTAATACAGAGAAGTGATGATACAGTGTGAGGGTAAGGGAAACTGGTGTTTTAGAGAATCTCCGTCACTGCATTATCTGTGTAAGATTTGGTCATTTTTGCCACTTCTTTTCTAGAAGAAAATTGTGCAAAACAATGACATACTGACATTTTCATAATAAACTAAATTTATTTTTGTTCCCATTACCCTTAAAGGGGCCTGTTCATGTATATTTACATGAGGAGCTGGTCCTCTATGGGGCCGCCATGTTTTTACAGTAGCACAAATTGGACATACTAAACATTATTTGAGTTTCAAGAACAGCTGAGGGCCACCATAGGTTCTCCTGCCTGCTTGGACAGGTCAGGGTGAGGTGATGGATACAACATGCAACTTCATTTTAGGTCCAGGGCCACATATGTATAACCCAATTTGATCTCTAGTGGGCCGGATAACATCACTGCATAATGACCTATAAGCAATGACAACGCCAAAAGTTTCCCTTTGTTTTCGTTCAGAAAAGTACAAGGACAGTTATCAATTTGATGAAAATACTTTGCATTAGGATTTAAACTAATTAATAAATGGAAATGTCTCTTCTCAATATGATCAATGAAAACCAAGTACACCATCATGGTGCCCTCTGACGGGCCAGCTTCAGCCCGTGGGCCGTATGTTTTGACGCCCCCTGTCTCAAACTGTATACACAATGTTTCATCTCAGTCCTTTTAAAGGACGTTAGTACATTACACCTCATTATACTGCAGATGAAATTTGATCCGTGCTGTTTATGAGAGGAAATACCTTTTTGTCAAATGTAAAAACAGCCTCTTATTGCATACTACTACGACTACTATAAATAATCTCGTTGTACATTGTGTATAATGACAATAAAGGCATTCTATTCTAACAAAAACTATAGTGAAAAATATTTTTCAAAACACTCAACGGTTCTGGATGATAAGCAGGACAGGCAAACTAAGCTCACACTGTGCTGACACTTCCAAAACAAAATATCCTTTTTGAACATTTTGATCTTGTGAAATCTATCCACTCATCAAAGGCATATGTTCAAAGACATTTAGTAAGAAGCTTTTAGTCAAACCTTTACATCTCTTTTTTGGGGGGGAAATAAATTGTTGCAGTCTGGACTTGTTTAACACCATGTGAAGTGAATGTGGTGACCTATGGGCTATTTGTCAAGGGGTTAAATTATTGATTATGTTGAGACTTCAGGGACAGCGAGTCATTGGGAGGCTGATGAGTTTGATCAATAATCCACAAAGATCCAGAAGTCGTTCATATTGTTGACATTCAGAACAATGTGCGCAACTTGTAATCAAAGTAGCTGATGAATACTGTGAAAGCGGCCCAGCTCACCCTCGCTCTCCACATCTGTCACTCGGCATGAGCTGATGGCTTTAGTGCCTAATCACCGCCCAACACCATGTAACCCAATTATTAGTTCACACCATATAGTCAAACAAAACAAACTATAATAAACAAAACAATATACACCGAATATAGTCTATAACCCTAACCCGAACCTTTCTCACAGATCTGATCAGCCTCTCCTAGGATCCTCCATGTCGTTGGGGGATGGAAAGTCCACTTGATTTCTTTCTGAAGAAGAACATTAATCTGTGAATGATTCCACTGATCGATGGCTGTTTTAAATTCCCACTCTGCTCCAACAAAGTTTGTCCCATCGAAATGCAGTTCCTGGACTGCGTCTCAATAGTCAAGGAGCACGTGTCGAGTGAAGGTGTAATTTGTCAAACAGGTAAAAATGACGCCATATCTCTTCAATACGCTCCTGCCCTTCACTTCAAACCGACCAAAAATAATCCACTCCAACACGAGTAAACGGCGATTCATCAGGAGTAACTCTTTCAACTGGCAAATCTGAGAAATGAATATTTATTCTTTGACAGACGACACACTTGGATATGACCTTCCTGATGCTGCACTTGTACCTGGGATCCAGTATTCATCCAGCTTGGATAACATGGGGTTGCGACCAAAATGTATCGAGATATATTAAAGGTGCAGTGTGTAACATTTGGTGACATCTGGAGGGGAAGCTCACCCTCCTGAGCATGCAGGCTAAGGGAGACTTCAGTTTTCATTCAAACTCAAAAGATGTTTAGAATGTCCACTCTGGGCAACTGTAAAAACATGGCAGACCCCTGAGAGGACCCGCTACTCATCTAAATATACATTGATGGGCTCATTTTTAGGGTAATGGGGGGAAAAAATAAAACACTTACGTGATTATTAATTCATGAAAATGTAAGTATGTAATTGTGACAGTCATTATGTGGAAAAGTGACAAAATGACCAAAATCGTACACACTTCGCCTTTAATGCCGCCTATGCAACTTGAGTCACATGACATGAATGCCACAAATAATCTGTTTTTGTAAAAAAAAAAAAAGTTTTTTAAATGATATCAATTCTAAATAAGTGAAGTATGATAAATATATCATTGAGTCTTGTGGTATGGAAGTTGTTTATTATTGTTTTGTAATCTACATTGGTTTTGAGTAAACGTTGATTTATGAATCGTTTAAGAATCAACGTGCCAAGCCCTTCAGACATTCGTTTTTCCTGAATTTTTATGACGCCATCACGTTTTGCACGTAGTATCTTTTGAGACCCAATCGGTGAAGGGAAGTAGGCGTGTTTTCTTATAAGGGGCGTATTTGCCGTTGGAGTCGGCTGCAACTCGTCCTGCCTGACGCTGTCTCGTATCCTAGCCTCCATTTTACAGTCACTTGCGGCGCTGTCGCTCCCAGCAGTAGTGCCGCTGTGTTATTATATTAATTGCACATTGGGTGTTATTGTCGTGGCTGAATAGATAACGTCACAGAGGGCACTATGACTGATCCGTCGGCGGACGTGGAGATCCCGGAGGGCGCGGATGTTCGCAGACTTACTGAGCTGAGAGTCATCGACCTGAAGGCCGAGCTGAAGAAGCGAAATCTGGACACCACTGGGGTCAAGAGCGTGCTGTCTGAGCGTCTGAAAAAGGTCCATTGACCGCTTCCTTGTTAATAATTTCACTCTTGGTCGCCAATTTCCCCCTCATTGTCCCGCTTTGTGTGATTACCTTGCATACATTCACATGCACACATACACTCAACGGCAATGTAACACCCCGGGACTCGAAGCTAAAGCTAGCTGCGAGCTAACATTCGCGTCAAACGCCGACATGCTCTTCGTATCATGGCGCGTTACTCGTGTTTTGATACGTTATTTGTAGCCCTTGCCTCATTGTTCTCTATATCTCCCTCCTTTTTTTTGACTTTTACATGTAAACAGGCAATCGAGGAGGAGGGTGGGAACCCAGATGAGATTGTCGTGGATCCGGAGTCCGCACCAAAGAAAACCAACATTACAACCAAGCGAGCTTCCAAAGGTACTGTCCACATGACCTGCTCATACACGACTCGGGCAGTAATGATGGTGTTAGGATGTTGTCACCCATTTTCCTCGTATGAGTAAACGGAACTCCGTCTGCCAATGTAAACAGACGTTAGTGCTTGATGTACATATGCACGTGGCTTTGAGGCGGTCTCACACTGACGTTTGTAACACGTGTTTTTATAATTGTCTCACCTCCAATTATACTTACAACTTGTCAAGACGTGGTTATTTTTGTGATTCCGTTCAGACACACGACCAGAGAGTGAAGAACCAGAGGACGGCACTGTAGAGGAGGATTCACATGATGGCCATGTAAGTTTCCTGAAAGATTAACTTCCCTTAAAGGTGCAGTGTGTAAGATTTTGGTCATTTTTGTCCCCTTTATTGGTAGAAACATATTATAAAACTATTACTGATATTTTCTTGAATCACCTAAATGTGTTTTTGTTCCCATGATGCTGAAATAAGCCCATTAATATACTGTTTATTTACATGAAGAGTGGGTCTTCTCCACAGGGGCCACCATGTTTTGTTACAGTATCCCAGAATGGACAATCCAAACATATTTTGTCTTGTAATGACAACTGAGGGCTACCAGAGGTTATCTCACATGTTCAGAAGGGTGAGGTGAGAGGATACAACATGCGACTTCAACACTAGATGCCACCGAATCTTACACAGAGATTAGAATGATCATCTTCTTTAAAGGTGCAGTGTGTAAGATTTGGTCGCTTGTTGTACCCATCACCTCACCCTTGACCTTCTGAGCATCCAGGAGAACCCAAGGTAGGCTTCAGTTCTTTAAACTAAAAAAGATGTTGTGTATGTGTGTGTATATGTATATGTGTATATATATATATATATATATATATCGTCTCATTTCAGGGTAATGGGGAAAAATTAGACATTTGCGTGATTATAAATTCATGAAAATGTCAATATGTAATTGTTTTGTGATATGTTTTGCTGGAAAGTTATTAGGCTGATAACCTCTCCTGTTCTCTGGCAGGAGGATCATGAAAACATGCAGGAAATGGACATCCTCGACATGAACATCCTGGATGAGACGGAGAACGATAATGGATTACAAGCAGAAGACGACAGGGATGAAGCTGATTCTTTTGAGGGAGAGGATGATGAAATTTTGAATGATGAGCAAGACAACGCAGCTTTTGAATATGATGATGAAGAAAGGGTGCCGGAGGTGCGAAACATTTGAAAACATGTCCAATAACAATCATTATGCAAATGAGAAAGTATTAATTTAGCTGTATTTGTGTGAATTTTAACAGATGGACGAGTCTGACCTGCTGGATAAAGATGAATACATGACATGCTCATCAATCAATATGGTATGTTTCTTCACAAACAGTTATAACTTGTGACAAAGCGGCAAAAGTGTCATCAACAGCCAGTTTCATCTAGACTTTTGTATTTTTGTCTCAGGATCCAGAGGGAGAGGACGTGCAGGAAGACACAGGTACTGTAAAGAAAAGCTGCTATAAAGATGGAGACATCTTTACACATTGGTGAGGTTGGAATGCAAACACTTAATGTAGGAAGAGAGACTGGAAGCCCAGAGGAAATTGCTGGCCTTGTGCTGAAATTGATTACCCATGATTACTAAACAAATTACACTGAGGGTCTAGTTACCAGTGATTTTTGCATAATTGGTGAGATAGCAATGGTTAACAATTTGACGCACATTGACAGCAATTAAAATTCCTGGTCAGGGAGCTGTTGCACGTGAATGCAGTGTTTCTAGGTCACCACACGAAGACTCAAGTCTAAGAAGATCTATCAAGACTCATCGGCCTCTGCATCTTTTTAAAGACTGACTCAGAAATCGGCTGGAAACGAACAAATGTGCTGGACTTGAGCAGAAGCTCTGTTGATACAAATGGACACTTGGAAATTGAAAAGGCTGAAAGAAGA
Source organism: Chascanopsetta lugubris (assembly GCA_016785325.1). Taxonomy (NCBI): domain Eukaryota; kingdom Metazoa; phylum Chordata; class Actinopteri; order Pleuronectiformes; family Bothidae; genus Chascanopsetta; species Chascanopsetta lugubris. The sequence continues at coordinate 18,488 of JAFBJT010109419.1, forward strand.
TGGACCACAGCGAGCCACCACCACCACCACCACCAACAACACCACCACCACCATCACCACCACCACCACCACCACCACCACTTCTGCTGCCCTGCTCACCTTGTGTGTCACCTCAGCACTGAACTCTTTATTTTGGATCAGGTGAACAAAGTGCAGTTGTTCCACTTGAGTGTTAGTCACTAGCTGTCTGGTTGTCCCCCAGCCTTTGGGTTCTCTTCCAGTCTCTCAGCAGGGTCTACATCATGGTTTTAATACATACTTCTAAGAGCACAGGCCAGTGGTCATGACCTTCCTAATCCAGGCCTTGCCAGTTCCTCGTTAACCATTGCTGTGTTTCAGAAGTGATTAAACTCTGTGCCATTCTATTCCTGTTAAATCCGTAGAAAATGACAAAGTAGCCGGGTCTTGTTTATCTGAGCCGCAAAACGAAGATCGCCACCAGAGCGACGAGACGAGCCCTGAAGAAGAGCAAGCCGCCACCGCCGCAGGGGAAGACGGTGTGTCAGATACTGGCTCCAAGTCCACCAATGCCGCCTCCGGAGGTGTGGAGAGTGACCGGAATGTTGTGGAGGCCGATACCAAAGAGGTTGGGGATGCCCCGGATGTCCCCGAAGAGACCTTGGACAATGAAAACAAATGCTCGCAGGCTGTTAGTGTAAGCGAACAGGGCGCTCTGGGTGAAACTGTTGATTCAGAAATTGAGTCTAAGAAGGGTGAGGAGGATGAGAAGACAGAAGAAGAGAAAGCTGCTGCGGACTCAGCCTCCACAGTGAGAGAGTCCTCCTCTGTAGAGGGCGATGATCAGAAAAAGAGGTTTGTTGCTTTCTGTCTACTAGAAAACAATGGCTATCTCTGTTGCATTGGCTCCTTTGTGCTAGAAACAAATTGGATGCTCCTTTGGAGGTAAAAATGTCTTCATTCGTCGTTCCTTGCACCCACCCGTTACCTCTTTGCTGCCTATTTCAAGTAATGTATTGGCGTTGTCATTCAGGCACTGTAATTCACTGTTAAGCACGGCACTTGGGTTCATACTGGGCTGATCACCGTCGGCAATTGTTAGTGAACACATGAGAACATTTCAGGGAGGAGGCCCTAGGGGGCGTCACTGCTGTAGGCTCATGTATTTGTTTCCTTTTGTTGTAGCTCTGACGAAAAAGATGAAAAGACAGAGTCAAAAGATGAAAAGGGTGAGTGAGAGAAGCAAAACCTTTATTTATTTATTTATTTTTAAGTTTGATTTTTAACTTCACCGGATATGTGCTCTTTAATCTTTCATGTGCACACTTAGCCACTGCAAGTGGTGCTGCAGCGAGCAGTAGCCGGAATCTGTGGGTCAGCGGACTCTCCACCACTACCAGAGCGACTGATTTGAAGAGCCTCTTCAGCAAGTATGGCAAGGTTAGCCTGACCCTCCGTCCACCCAGCATCACCAGGAGCAGAATTCATTCGATTTTCCTTGTCCTTTGTAAAAAAAAAAAAAAAAAAAAATTATTATAATAATTTTTAAAAAATACCTCTCCTTTCCTCATGAATTTCCATTCTCATCCATGTAGGTTGTTGGGGCGAAGGTGGTGACCAACGCCAAAAGCCCTGGTGCTCGGTGCTATGGGTTCGTCACCATGTCGACCTCAGAGGAGGCCACTAAGTGTATCAGCCACCTTCACCGAAATGAGCTCCATGGCAAGATGATCTCTGTTGAACGGGTGAGTGTGGAATGAAGATGTTCCCCCAAATGCTTTTTCATCTGCATATTTTGTTCTCACTACTGTTGTTTTTAGTGTGACATTGCCACTCAGTTAGTCTCATTGATAAAACATGATTTTGTTTGAACACTTCAGGCTAAGAATGAACCAGCAGGGAAGAAGCCAGCAGACAAGACTGACCCCAAGAAAGACAGGAGACATTCCACCGATTCCAAGTGAGACCCCCGACAACAGTCTGTCACTAAAAATGACTTGAGGGTATATTGTGACAGTGTAACTTGGATGCGTCATGGGTGCCTACCTTTTCACCCTGACACTATTGTAAACTGCAGGCCTCTGCAGTTAAAGAAGGCATATTATGGGAAATCACTCACACTTTAAACGTGAAAGAAACGTATCTGAGCGCTCTGTTTGAAAATGTCCAGATTTGTGACCTGGCAAATCAGGACATCCTCAATGGTCACCACCTACTGTTGAGGAGCCCTGAGATCTATCCAGCCCAGCTGGACACTCAGCTCCTCCCAGTGTGTAGTTCAGTTGAAATCCAACATGACGGCTCATAGCAACATGAAGCATCTCGATTACAGATACAGACCTGTAGACATTCATTTGTGCGAGATCCAGTCAGAACATGTTTCAGCACCTGTCACACCGGGCATGTCATTTGTTGCTCTGGAATCTATGTGTGTGCGTGCGCTCGACAGAGGTGTTTAGTTTGTCCACTTTGGCCTCCTATAAAATGGTAGTGAGACTTGGAGGCCTCTGTTGAGTGGACCCCCTGCTCTTGTAAATACAAAGGACTCACTCTCACAAAAAACCTCTGTATAATTGTTTCAAATGTAATTTTCTGCTGTAGAGATTCAAATCTAACATCGTGCTTATCAATTATTAGTTTTGAGGCTCACATCTACATTTATTTTGTAGGTCCGATGGAAAGGATGAGAAGTCTGAAGGAGAGGGAAAAGATGGCAAAGGTGAGAGGAGTTGACACTGAAAAACATCTCCTCAAAACCAGACATTTGTCTTTGTTCTAAATATTTTAACTGTTTTAAATTGTTTCTCACAGGCCGAAACGAGAGGACTGTTGTAATGGACAAGTCCAAGGGAGAGCCCGTCATCAGCGTCAAAACCAAGAGCAAGGAGCGAGTAAGCGATCGTCTGTAACTGCCCGAGCTGAAATGACAGAACAGGGATTTGTAGTATAGGAATTGGCATGGAGCAGCTTTTGTTACCATTTCTCTCCTCTTGTTTTTCTAGAGCTCAAAGAGTAGGGACAGGAAGTCCCAGAGTAAGGAGAAGAAGGATATTCTGTCATTCGATCAGATCAAGGAGCAGAGAGAGAGGGAGCGACAGAGACAACGCGAGCGGGAGATCCGGGAGGTGGAGAGACGCAGATTCACGTAAGAATCAAACAAAGGCACTTGAAAAGTACAATTTCAACCAGTTCTAATCTGGCTTCATGCATTCTCAAAAAATATTTTAGGAACACACACCTGTTTCTGCAGGATAAATGCTTTGTTGGAGTCTTATGTATTGTGGAGGTTTTAGTTACTCACTGTCTTAGCTGTTTTCTTTCACAGTGACCGTGATCGCGACAACCGGCCCGATCGTGAGCGGGAGAGAATCCGCCTGTTCAGGGAAAAAGAGGAGAGGAAACACTTGATGCGCAAGAGACACTGGTTGGAGGTAAATAAAAAATAATATACTAAAATGCATTTGGGGGAAATGTCAGTCGATGTCAGTGTCATCTGTGTTCATGCCCGACTTTCTTGCTCCGATCTTGACCAATTACGTATAACGGGAACCTTTGGTTCTATGTCCATTGTCAATCCTCTTTTACGTAAAATCCCTCTGATTTACGACAAATGTGTTTCATTCCCAGGCTGAGAAGCAGCGCCTCGACGCAGACCGCATGGAGCGCCAGTTCCTGGAGCGAGAGAGGCTTCGTATAGAATACGAGCGGCGGCGGGAGCAGGAGAGGATCCTCAGGGAGCGAGAGGAGCTGCGGCGACAGCAGGACCAGCTGCGCTACGAGCAGGAGCGGCGCTCCGTGAAGAGGCCGTACGACATGGATAACAGGTATTTCCATGGTGTGCTGATGCAAACCAGGATGGTTGATGAATGGATGCTTCCGTTCAAGTTGACGTCATCCCTCCCTCTCAATCCGAGAGAAAATGATCAGTCATTTATTTATCTTTGATTTTCGTAGGAAGGACGATTGGCCCGATAAGCGCATGGCCATGGACGACAGATATGGCCGCTCCGACATGGTTCGACCGGTTCGTTATCAGGACTTCGACCACAGAGACCGCGGCCGTTACCAAGACGACATGATGATGGACAGGCGGGACAACAATCGCGGCATGGGTGCGGACCGAGACGGCCAGGTAAGAGCTTTCCCCGTCTTGTCCCTGACCAATAACGGTGGTCCCTCCATCAGTTCATGACGGGAAACGGGACGAGGGTTTGAAGTGTGTGGCCTGTCCTCACAGCACTTCTCAGACCGATCAGACAGACATGGCAGAGACGGCCGAGAGCCCTGGAGTGGGAGCGGTGGCGGCGGCAGCGGAGGTGGTTACGACAAACGTATGAACCCAAGGTGAGTTGATCTTAAGTGTAGCCAATACTCAAATTGAGGAGTATGATGTTTTCCTGAAAGAGCTAAAAAAGAAAAGAAAAAATTACATTAATAATGACAATTATTCAACGTTGGTTTTTAGGGAAGGAGGTCGAGACTGGGACTCTGGACGAAAGATGGAAGGAGACAGATCGTGGCAAAGTATGAAGAGTTGACTTGTTTGTTACCCTTATTATTTTGCCACTGATTTTTCTTTTCCTCTTAGTTAAAATTATAACGACTGGACAACGGTCGAGTGTTCAACATTGCTTCAGCCTACGCCCTCTTCAAGCTTCTTCACAATCTGTCAGTTTGTGTACAGTTATTCACTTATCTCTGCGATAATACGAATAGTGCTATGCCATCACAACGTTCCTCACCAAAGGCAACGAAAGCTGCTTATCTACGATAACTATTCCAAAGAGAAGTAATTATGCGAAGTCAGCGATGCTTCACTTATGCCTGAAGGCAGGCTGTTAACATACGCTTTTGCTGTGTCAGCGGTTATAAAGTATAGACACCTTTTTTTATGAAGGCTTTTCAGCTCTGTGCATAGTACGTAAATACAGTGGTAATATAATCTCACTCTGTGCTGCTTTTCTGAGAGTAAATCATTGATTTCGGTGATCCTGAAGTTTTTGTTTTTCCATTCCAGGCAGAGACGGTGCTATTCCAGGACAGAGCCACATGGCCCGTGGAGGGATGGCAGGGTGAGTAGTGATTATTAGTTCTTCATATGTTCGATGTACCAATTTGACATTTCCCCCACTTGACCCCACTTGTGACATTTTGGGGATTTTAAATGATCATTTAAAAAAGGTATCATCGGATTGGTCAGCACGTTAATGTACATGCCCAAATGGCATTATCACCAATATCAGTCCTTTCAATGTAGTTTTTGAAACACTTCTGACTGAAGCGCAGCTCTGTGTGTTTCGAGACGGTTTTAGAAGGATGTTGATTGTTGTCTCGTCTCTCCCTCAGTGGCCGCGGTGGTTACATGAACACAGGAACATCTCAGTCTCTCTCGGGAGCGCTGAACAGACAGAACCAGCTGATGCAGGGTGGTGGGCTGCAGGGCGGAGCTTTTGGCCGACGCTACTGATGCATGTCTACCTGAGGACAGTAGTGGGACTTTTTTTATGTTTATTTTGTTTCTTTGTTTTTGTTTTGAGCATTTTTTTTGCCTCAGTTTCCGTAGAAGCCTTTTATTTTTCTCGTTTCTTTTCTGTGACGTTGTGATTTTTCCGTCATTCACTTCCGTGCCCGACCAACCGTTTTAAAGACAAGGGTCTGATGGATGTCACCACACCAGCCTCCCGTCCCAGTTCATCTGAAAGAGCATTTTTTTCCTGTTATTATTAAATGACTTTAATTTGACGTGTTGAGGATATAAGGCTCCTTTTTTTGACCCTTGTTTGTCTTTTAAAATAAATGTAAAGTAAACTTTTCCTGTTGATGATAACGTTTTTAAATTAAATATCACACTGATTATTCGAGCTTCTTACTTTTTATATTTCGGTGTATTTTGTACATAAACGAGCAAAGTGTGAGGTGCACGCACACAACTGGACTCTAGACCCACTGTACACACCTTGTGCTGTGCTCGGCACCGTGACCTGAGAGACCGAGAACACACGCGGACATTTTGTACATAGTATTTGAGTTGTGTGATTACTGATATTACTGGTTCATGGAAGTTCATGCCCCTGGACTGTGTATGATATGTTTTTACGGATACAATCTCGGATTCTCTCCTGTGTGATGTTGCAGTAACACTTTTCTGTAACACAAATCTCTTTTAGGTTCTCCTCCATAAAGTGTCTTGTTTTCACAGCCTGTTGTTTGGTTTATTTAAAATGGGTAAAGCTGCCATTTCAGATGGATTGTTTCATGGTAGAGCTGCTACTGAGCGTCGAGGATTACTCCTCACCTTGTCTTTCACTTCTGTGCATGTAGAAGAACCATTGTCGACTGGAGGGTAATTTGTCCATTCAGGGCCACTGTCCAAACATAGGAGGGGGCCTCCATAGTGAGGGTACTCGCTCACAATGTGAATGTGAAAAGCTCGCACTTGGGCTACACACACGAACAAAAACATAATTACCATATGATTATTTGATATCATATTTCTACCGGTTTGTCAGTTTTAGCCGACACGATGCTCAAAAGCAGCTATTTGAAGTTAAACCCTTTTATCAGCGTGCCACAAGTTATCGGTTTCCTTAAGAGAATTACACTCGAATTTTCTTCTTTTTTTTTTAAGTCTTTAAAACTCTTCATGGATTTTGGCTTCTGCTTATCTATCTGATCATTGAATGAATATTCTGCACTAAGACCAGTGACGTCAGGGAACCTGTTTGTCCCATGGTGGTGTCTTAAAACCAAAGGGCTGTAACACTAGAGTGCTCCGTCACGATCAGGCCTGCAGAGTTTCCATTGTAAAAGAATGTAACTCATTAATGTAATTTGGCGTTTTTGTAACGAGACCACAGCTGTCCTTACATAGTTAGTTTGATCTCTGAATGACTTCATTCATTTCTATTTCATTTGTGTTTGGGACAGGTGTAACACTGGTAGAGCGTGTGCGTAAAATGCATGGGGTTATGGGTTCAACTGTTTTTTCTAATTCTGTGAAGCCCTCTGGAACAAAGCATAATTATTATTTTATTTTTTTGATATTTCACCGTTGTCTGCACCATACATTTGTCTAATTCTGGTTTTGAATGCTCCAAATACCCGAAACAGTTTTCTCAGACCCTCTTATTTGCCTTTGCCCACTAGGGGATGTTATTTAGTCATGAATACAAGTTGAAAGTGACCATTTTTATGAATTAATTGACTGCGTATTAAATTGTGTGGAAGAACTGACTGAATGGGTGCAAGTGTAGAATCTGCATAAAGATGAATGACACTGACCCTGTGATGACAGGGTGAGGGTCGGTGGATCCGTGTGAGATCAACATTCCTGCTCCCCTGTGGGCAGGAACAACACTGCACCAAAGAACAACACGGGTTGCGGGTGTGTGAGGGTGACGGGGAATAAAAATCGGGACGTGAACCCAGAATTCCTGCTGCTGTCGTGCGGTTTTTCCTCCTCTCACCCCCCAAATCACTTTGAACACTCCTCGATAACCAGATGTAGAACGAGCGGCTTGAATCAACACCAGCGGAGACGTGAGGGAGACGAGGCCCACGGGGTCCGAGGGGGAGAAACACACAGGGTCTGATCCTCTGAGTCGGCCTCATGCTGGGAAACATCATTTCAGCACATTCTGGGGAACGGAGTGTTTGTTTCCCCTCGTGTCCTTCGTGTCTGTTTTGTCTTCTCCCCGTCTTCCCACGTCTATCGCCGAGCGACCTCTTCGTCCGAAACTGACATGTGATCCAATCGTATGAGCTCTAGTTGTTGAGAAATAGCTTCTCTGTGAATGAGGCTGGCGGCAGGCTGGATCTCCGGACATCTCCTCTGACCAGGAATTGTGGTTTTATGGCAGAGTTTTGACACTCGAGGACGCACAGTGTCAGAGATTTGACAGGAAACCACGCTGATCTCTTGGCTGCATGCTTCAGGTCGGTGGTCCGATCGACAGGACACCACTCCGGGGGGTTTTGTGTGTCTCTGTGTAAAGCAAACAGGATACACCAGACCACAGCTGGAGTTCAGGTCAATTGATGTCGTTCTTTCAGGGATGTTATCAACTGTGAGCCAGCGTTTATGGTGAAGATCATCATCTTAATGCAGCCCTTTAAAATC
>JAFBJT010109420.1:11150-35903 GCA_016785325.1 Chascanopsetta lugubris
GGGGGGGGGGGGGGGGGGGGGGGGGGGGGGGGGGGGGGGGGGGGGGGGGGGGGGGGGGGGGGGGGGGGGGGGGGTATGTGGACTCACCACCACACTCCAGAACTAACACGAGGGATCAAACTGTTCCTCTTCGTTCGTGCTCGTTTGAACAAACTCTCCTCACTGCAGACGAGAAATTGCTGAATGCGCCACGTCGGACTTTTTGTCAGATTGAAAGTATATGGCGTTTTTTAGCCTCTTTGATCTGGATTTACACTTACACTGAGTTAACGATGCTCTGAAGATATTTGGTCATAATGAAATGAACGAAAAGATTGATTCTCATTTTTTTTTTGTTGCAAGAGGGAAAATTCCAAATCGAGAATTTTTTCATTTACATTTTTTTTCTTTTTTTAATGTTTACAAAATAAAAGAATGAAAAAAAAAACATCTACATTTTTATTCTATTTAAAATGTAAAAGTCTTACGTTTCTTTAAAAATGTGGATGATAAGGTTAGTGTATATTTACTTCAAAAATCCCTTTATCTGAGCCCAAAGAGCAGCTCCTCTACAAAGAGCCCACCACAAGTTCTCCAACATGCCTGAAAGGTGAGGTGACGGACACTCACCTGCCATATCCAACTTCACCACTAGGGACTCGCGTCCTCCTTTGGAACATGTTCTTACTTTGTGTGATTTTGACCCGCTGATACGAACTCTTTTGTCCGTTCGATTCAAACGCACGCAGAAGTTGTCGAATGCACCAGAACGGACGTCAGCAGGTCGGGTCTCTTCATTCGCGAGCTTCCGCAGAGCTTATTAAAACAAACAAACACATGTGAGTCATTTTCTCCCCCTGTGCCGTCCCTCCGCTGCCCACCGACCCCGAGTCGATCTCAAAACACAGACTGGATTCCTGCCGAGTCCGAGCTTAATGAATTTTCCACCAGGTGAATGTGGGCTGGATGGAAGCAACTGGAGTTGCAGTTAGAACTGCTGGGGGGGGGGGGGGGGGGGGGGGGTGACTGCGGGGGGGGGGGGGGGAGTGACTGCAGCTGAGAACATGATCCCTCATTACTGCACTTTATCTTTATGAGGCTTCAGCAGCAGGAGGACACACAGTCCTGTTACACTCCTCTTCTCGGGTGTGTTTACATGCGTCTCTTCACTCACTTTATATTTGGTTTGATTTCATATTGATTCTTCTTATCTCTGGGGTTGGGCATGTGGAGAGTGGGGGATCGAACCCCCGACCCTTTGATGAGAGAGAATAGCTCCTCCAACCCCGCAGCCACATCTGCCCCCACCTCCTCATGTTGCCTCTGTGAGCCTCTTACCGTCACGGGCTGGAGAGCAAGGGACAGATGTGGTGGCTTAGCTCCCCGTGTGTGTGTGTGTGTGTGTGTGTGTGTGTGTGTGTGTGTGTGTGTGTGTGTGTGTGTGTGTGTGTGTGTGTGTGTGTGTGTAGCCTGGAGGCTATGAGTCTGTCATTGTTATTGTTATTATTATTTGAAGCAGCGTGAGCGCAGCTGCAGAGAGGAGTGACAGACTGTATGTCACCGCTGGTGTTGCAATACAAAAATATATTTCTTTAAAGGTGCAGTGTGTACGATTCCGGTCAATATTTCTCACTTGTTTTTTTTAAAGGGATAAAATGACAAAACAATTATATTCTGATATTTTTACTAATGCATCATCGCCTCAGTTTATGGCCGACTTTTTACATTACCCTAAAATGAGCCCTTTAATGTATATTAACATGGGGAGCGGGTCCTCTCTACGGGGGCCGCCATGTTTTTACAGTAGCCCAGAGTGGACATACTTAAATGTCTTCTGAGTTTTAATGACAACTGAGAGCTACCGTAGTTTCTCCTGCATGCTCAGAAGAGTGAGGGTGAGGTGATGGATACAACACGCAACTTCACCTCTAGAGGTCACCAAATCTTACACACTGCACCTTGAAATTGTCAAATGACAAAACCAAGCCAGAAGTGAACAAACTTGTCAAGGAACTGACTGAAATGAACTTGGATCAGGAGAGGATGTAAGAGAGTGAAAGTAAAATATTGAGCAGAGCAGTGTCACACGCTTCTAGTGGCTGATTAAAGGGAATTAAAAACCTGTGCACTGTCCCTTTAAATGTGACCTTTGCCCCTCCCCCCCCCCCCCCCCCCCCTCTGGTTGGTCCATACCTTTAAGAAATGACGGATGATTGAAGCCTGACGGGTTGTTGTCGTCTCTGGTTGACAGATGTGAGCAGTGGGAGCAGTCTGCACAGGATCCTGAAGAAAAGAGACGGTGAGCTCTTTACCCAACTCGGTCGTCATGGAGATAATGAATGTGTGTGTATGACTTCTCTCACCACTTTCCGATCCCCTTCCCTGTTGTGCTTCCCACCCAGTGGCGGGAGCCGGTACTGTCCTGTCCAAGGCCTCGGTCGCCGTCCCGCCCTCCAAGGCTCAGGAGTTCTTGGCCAAACTGAGCCGAAGCAGGAGGAACCTCTGGGACCGGAGCCGAGCCGACGTGCAGCAGTGGATCATGCAGTTCACCTACATGGGCTACGATGAGCAGGTGAGACCAGAGCTTTGTCCCTGATCAGACACAAAGGAAACGTGAGCCACCTGGCAGGTGTTTGGTACAACGGGGGGATTGGAGATGCAGAAACACAGTTTGGGTCTCAATCAGTCGAAAGCTTTCTTGTGACAACTGGATGAGGAAGATCTTTCTTGCTTGCTTATTTTTTTTTTTAGTCTTTAGGTTTGAAATTGTGCATGATTAAGGGGCGTGGCCTCTCGGGTGACACCTGCGCTGACCTGGCACCTCCTGCGGAGGCGGCGGCAGCAGCACGGGCCCCGCCCCAGATCTACCTGTGCCCCGCCTCTTTTTGGATGAACCGGGAAGTAGGAGGAGTTAGGCATCGGCAACATGCCGACAAGTGAAGCGCCCACTTCGAGCCTCATGAGCACTCAGCACAAACCTGTGGCTGACGTCACATACGCAGTCTGTGATTTAACCTCGGGAAACATACGACAACATACCTCGAAAAAAAAAACAGGAAAGCAGATGTGGACAGACTGGACGTTTTTTACATTTCCGATTGGCCAAAGCGTAAAAAGGCAGAGGGACACTTTAGCTAAGCGGCTCACGAGTCCTCAGACGGTTCCAGTCGGACCGAGTGAATAAAAACAGGCATGAATTGACCACACAGGGCACCGGTAAACCAGCCCGCCCACGCAGCCAGGGTCAATTTTCTCTCAGGTCAGCGAGCGTCACGTCCAACTCACTGGGGACGGGAGGGAGGCGATCAGGAGGAGGAGAGTGCAGCAAATCACCGCCTGCCCACGCTGAAAATGACAGGTGACAGCGCTTTGCGTTTCAGCCGGCTCCGGTGCGGCGCCATCCCTCCAACGGCCCCGTGCGTGACACCGTGGGCTCGTACCATTCGCTGCGGCTTCCTTAAAAGGCCAAAGCTGTCAGCGCGGTGGCCTTTTCAACGTTTGCCTTTCACGCGCGTCTCTTCGGCACAGCTGTGCCCGCTGACAGTCTCAGTGGGAACCGTATCGGCCGCTCTATATCGGTGAGCACGAGACCTGTCCGGGCCCCCGACGCTCCTTTAACGAGTCGCGTCTGCGCTTCTCTCCCCCCCGTCGCCAGAGGCTGGAGGCCGACCTGTCGTACTGGATGGACCACGCCCGCGCTAACGACCAGGGGCGTCAGCACCACTACGACGAGAACTCCCCCGTGGGCCCTCGGGACCAGAGCTCCTACAGACACGGGGCCAATGTCAACTACGACTACTACTGAGAGCGGTGGCACAGGCGCACAGCCGGAGTCCATGGTTGTTGTTTTTTTGTTCTTGGTTTGAAAAATCGCACGCTGCCAAAATAAGTGACGAGTCATCGAACGTGCCGTCCTCCCCGTCCCAGCACACGCTGAAGATGGACCGAGTCCAAGCTTTGGGAGCATCGTGTGAAATAAAGATGTGGCTCTGGACTCACTGAATCTCCCGCGTTGCTTTTTATGCGAAACAGTGACTGCAGGTCAAATTAGATCCACCGCTTCTCTCTCACACACGCACAGGATCCTCAGAAGTGACATTTTGCCTTATTAGAAGTGAGCTGAGCTCCCCATGAGGGCCCCTGCTCCTGACAGGTTCACTGCTAATATGCTAAAAGGTCAGGAAGTGTGAGTGTTTGCTAATCACTGACAAAGGTGGTTATTATTTTTTTTTCTTCAAATTTCAGCTCTAGATCTATGTTGATTTAAGTATCAATCAATTCATCCCTGAAATATTTGTTTGAATAGTAGACATAAAAGACTTAAAGGTATTTAACAGCAGCTATTCAATTTAAAATTCTTCGCTGGTTTATAATCTGTATACATGAAGTGTTGCAGCATCATGTTTTTCTAGTAGCTCAGAATGGACAAACTTAAGACTTTTTAAAGTTCTAACCACCATATGTGGTGTAGATGAAGTATAAGAAGACTCTGTGCTTCAAAGGGGAAGGGGAGGTGAAGGGTGTTCGTCTGTAACATTCAACCTCTCCACTAGATGTCACTAAGTGCCACAAACTGTTCCAATGATACGAATCAATGATCAGAACAATGACGATAAAATGGTTTCCGCTTCTGATAATCAATAACAATGAAAATAGAGCCTCCAAACATTCTTTTAGCCCAAAATTGTAACATGGTCAAATGTATACACACACACACACACACACACACACACACACAGTCTCAATACGCACAAATACACACACATTCACTCACAGGACTTCAGGAATGCCTCATAACGCCTGAGCTGAGGTCTCTATGAGCTCTACAGGTCCTGACAAGGTCGGCGGGAAGGTCCTAAAAGGTAACAAAAACAATTACACACATATATATACAACACACACACTTCCACCTTCATCACGTCATACGCGGAAATATTGAAAATATTTTATTAAAATAGCATCTTCACCTGAAATCGATAACACACATCCTGACAAGAGGTTTCACGAAGTGGGCGTCACACTGACGCCCCCGACACACACACTCATACACACACACACGCACACACACACAAAACCAAGCTGTAACAGTCTTTCAGGGCCACGTTCACGCAGCCCACGTGTCGCCGGCTGAAACGCCACCGACACGACGACGCGTCGCCCGGCGGAGAGAGAAAAACAAACAAAACGGAACTAAAGTCGGGCAACTCCAGCTCCAGAGACAAAACGCCATGAAACCGATTAACACAAAGCGCGGAGAAATTCTCCTGTTGGCAGTTTAAATATCAAAAGCATAAATTCACCATAAAATCAGCTTAGTTTTCAGATTTGTTTTTTTTTTTTGAAATTGCAGTTTGTTTTCTTTTTGCTTCACACTTGTCCGTCCGTCCGTCCGTCCGTCACATGATCTCAGGGCGAGGTGAGGAAACACCTCAGTGCAGCTGCAGCTCTGACAACAACAAGGCAACACCACCAGAGACTCGCAGGATGTTCCCGCCTCTCCCGAACAAACAAGACTCCATATCCCAGAGTGCTTTGCTCGGGGGTTTGTTTGAAAAGAGTGGTGCTCTGGGGGGGGGGAGCATGGTGAGGAGGAACCACGGCCTCAGTTGTGTCGGGGGCGGCCCTTCTTCATGCGAGCGGCTTTGGGCTTGGGGATGTACTGGTTGTTGGCCTGGTGCTCCAGTTCTCTGCTGAAGTAATGGATGGTTTTGTTCAAGCCTTCCTCCAGAGGCACCTGGCGACAACAACAACAACAACACAACTTAAACACACTGTAACACATCAATCATCAACTATGCATTATACAACTATGCTGACGAATATTTTTCATCAACTTCAGTAACAGTTTGATTTATAAGTGTTTTAATCTCCATTCTCATGTCAAGCGATGACAATTGAACTACGATGTTCTTAATACTTAACATAGAATACATGAGTCAAATCGATGAATAAAACAAGATTAAAAGTATGAAAGTATGTATTTATCTCCATTCTTGAAAATGACATTTACCTAAAGATATTAGTTAAAATATTATATTATAGGAACATTTAATTTTTTACATCTCAGAAACAATTCGACTCAAATATCAAAATATTAATTTCCGTGTACTTTTTGGGGTAAATTATTCCAATTCTTTTGCTCAGACAAATATTGGAGTTAGTCAAATGATCTTATCCTCCAACGGTCTTAAACATGGTGATAGGTTATTAAAAGCAGCAAAGCTGCATTCCATTGTTTGTTATCATGAAGAAAAAAAAAACATAAAAACGTTGAGATTCCCGGCAGACAGTGTCACAGTGTGCGAGCGAGTGCGTCTCATTTCTGCTGTGTTGAGTTTACCACGGGCTCCCAGCCCAGCATCATCTTGGCTTTTCGGATGTCGGGTCGTCTCCTCTGTGGGTCGTCCTGGGCCTCGGGGAGGAACTGGATCTGACTGCGACTCACTGTGACAGACGGGAGCTTAATGTTCAGTGGGAGTTACACTACCACCACAACGAGGACTTCAACTCTGGATCCATCCAGCACCCTTACCCACGAGACTCTTGATGAGACGAGCAAACTCCAGGATGGTGTGTTCCTCTGGGTTCCCCTGCAAACACATCCCGTACATCAGCGAGACACACACACACACACACACACACACACACACACACACACACACCATCCGATCACAGCTGATTCATCTTCGGTTCGACTCGGACATGAACTCACCAGATTGACGGGACTGCTGATGTTACTGTTCATCAACAGAACCAGACCGTTCACCAGGTCACTATGACAACAACAGAAAAGAGAAGCACAGAGATTTAATATGAATTCAAATCTCATTTGTTTGTTTTTTTAAGTAGAACACTGAATCTGCATTGTCCCTGAAAACATTAGTGTTGATCTGGAATGGCCAATTATTATTATTATTATTATTTTTCGAACAGGGCCACAGAAGTCGCCCAGGGGCCAAACAAGCTTCGTTATATTAATGCCTCATGCCATTACAGATGAAATGATTGAAAAGCATGGTTCCTATATAATTTCCTTCAGTCTATAAATCCATCCCAACACTTACCAGCCTAATGGTTTTCTATATTACACAAAAACAATGACTCCAATCTACATCCAGAATGATGAACACTCATTTGTATCAGGCTCCATCAGCGGCATGAACAACATGGAAGTCTCTGCCCACAGAATCACATGCACGGGAAATGAAGGCATTTCAAAATAAAAGCATCTTATGGAAATTGTGATCACATTTCAGCGCAGTTCGTGCTCAACCTTGCAGGGCCACACTGAAACAATGCGTGGGCCGGTTCTGGCCCGCGGGCCGTGGATTGCTCAGCAGGATCATATAAAATCCTGCTGGCCTTTTTTTTTTTTTTTTGCGTGGGGATCTTGGAATTCCGGGATTCTGCAAAATGTATTGATCTGTCAATCAAGAAGTTCACTGATCCTGATGAAAACAAGCAGGGATTTGACATTCATGAGTGTGGTGGTGCAGCTGTATGTTGGACCTTGTTTGATTCGAATACATGAGCTCATACATTCCATACATTCAGGGGATTATACACCTCATCAAAACCTAAGAGCCAGTACTCTATAATTCATCCCTGCCGACAGCAGTGGAAAATATCTCATCTAAATATTACACGCTGCACCTTTAAAAACCCAGTCCGGCAATTAAATTGATCCCTTCGCTTGATGTTTTAAAAATGTTCACGTACATAACTAAATTAATACGTATTGATTATTCATGTACAACATAATTCTCGGCTGCCAGAGGAATCGACGCGAGGACTGAAGTCAATCTACCTTGGGCAGCAGGCGCTTCCCACACACATACAAATGCTGTGCACTTCTCTGCACAGGAATTAGACCTTGACATCCGCAGGCACATGCAGACGAGATAATGATGTACCAGGTGCCTCCCCTCAACAGGTCGGAGAATAGTGGAGGCTGCGCTTCTATGAAAATGTGATCTCCATCGATGCACCACATGCATATCAGTCGGCTCTACTCCCCCACCCCATATGTCAAATTACCATTTATGCTTATACGTAATTGCCTGGATTCCGTCTGTTTGATGAAATGGACTGGGGTGGGGGGGTGATTGAAACTAAAACAGGGTCTTGTGATATGAATGATCTGCGGTTTTCTAGTTTTTCTTTTTAAACCTGCACGTCTGAAGCACCTGCACATGGTAAATGAACTGTATATTCTCTCTGTTCTTTAAGTTTAGAACATTTTCAGAGGTTCCTGTCGGGCGGCTTTTTAGTTCAGCACCACAGCTGTATATATGTATATATAGTATTCTTTTATTGGATTCAGAGGCCGGCTGTGCCATCATTCAGATGAAAAGCAGCTAATTCATCAACAGTTGTCAGATCACAATCAATATCCTACAATATCAATACCTACGTGAGTTCATGTTTGTGTACAGAGAGGAATTCATATTCATGCCTGCAAAATAGTACGGCAAAACACTGTAAAATATCATAAACATAGCGTAAAATTTGAATTACCGTACATTAAAGGTGCACTGTGTACGATTTGGTGACATCTATTGGTGAAGTTGCTTGTTGCATCCACCACCTCACCCTCCTGTTCTCCAAACAGGAAGTTGTAATGGTTGCTATATGCTGTACGGAGTACATTTACTATATATACACACAATAAGTACTTCATAGATCCCCACTTCGCCTAAACTGAACCATCCCATTAAGCCTAAATGATCTTAATCACCTAAACTTCGCCAACTATCCCATTAAGCCGAAATTCCGTCAGGCATAAAGGCAGCATCAGGGATTAGACGCTACGTTGATTCTGCTCCAACGCAACACAAGTGGAAATGTGATACTAAGCCATAATCCATTATTCAAATAGGATAATTACAGCGATGCTCTCGGGCTTCAGACTTGACGATAAGATGATGATTGTTGTGTGTGAGGACGCATCTGAACGGCAGGAGTCTCACATCGGGTGCATGTAAATACATCATTATATGTGTGTGGTTAATCTTCGGGGTTAATGATATGCACGTTTTAATTAGTGCATTGCGATGTGAGTTAGGAGTTAAAATAATGGCGGTTTGTGATAATTGTATTTCTAATTGAACAGTTAGCATGTTCGCGAAGGGGTTTTGTACATTTTCTAATGAGTGGGAAGAAATTAGAAAAAAACATTTAAGTCGGTGAACTGGCGAAAATCGTGCTGAAAAACTTTTTTTTTATGCTACGACATAATGATGTAAGAAAGCAAGTTATTGGAGAAGACTCTTCGACCCTGACATTTTCATTGTTTACAAACCTCTAACCTCGCACAGGGCAGAAGGTGCTACACCGAGATATGAGAACATCAAAAGCTCCGTCCCTCTGATGTCTCGTCTCCGACCTAATCAAAGCCATCTCATCGTTACCTGCACGCAAACCAATTAACACGCTTTCAACCTGTCCAACGTGAGGACAAGGATCTCTGCGTGTGAAGGTCATCGAGTTTGTGATGCAACTAATGTAACTGTAATTCTAAAAAATCTCTCATTGTATCAGACACGTTTTTGTGAAGATTGTTGACAGGAGGACAGGAAGTGATCTGAGACCATACGAAGCAGACAGATCCTTCTCTTACCTGACGTATTGAAAAGCTCGTGTTTGGGACCCGGTGCCATAAACCTAGAACAACAACAACAACGAGAGGAAATGTGTTTCAATGTCTTAAAAGATACATTTCTGCACAATGCACTTCTTTTAGTTTAGAGACAAACTAGCACGATTATGTGCAAATGAAAAGAAATCAAAGGTTCCATAGAAATCAGAATTTTTCATATTCTACTAAAATCAAAAGAAAGAGCTTTGCTCCGCCGTATTCTACATCGCAGTGCCTCATTATTTGTTCTGTCAGTATGAAAAGCTATCAAACCAAAATATCAGAGACAAAAGCTCATGTTCTATTCAAAGGTGCAGTGTGTAAGATTTGGGTGAAAGAGAATGTCAAATAATTGCATTTATTTTGAATCACATGAATGTAAAAATGTTGAAATGAGGAGTAGGTCCTGTCAGAAGAGGCAGCCGTGGCGCAGCACCGTGTTCATACAGTGGCCTTGCATGGACAAATGAAAACACCTTTTGATGATAATCGCTAATGCTGCTGAAAGCAATGAGGTAACTAGAACGTAATCATATTGGAACAAATGATAATGGAAACGAAGGCATATCCTGCGGTTTCCATGGAAATGAACGGTGAAGGGACTCGAGCTGCCACCTCTTTACTAGATGTCATTGGAATACGTGTGTATGTGTGAATCCTCACAGAACTGGAGAGGAACCCGAGACTACAGGTGTTTGTGTGTGATGAACCAGGTGAGGCTGCTGACGGGTGTTGGTGCTGACAGTACGTACAGTGAGGGGCTCTCCCTGCAGAGCCTGCAGGATGAAGTTGCTCACAACACGTCCGTCGTTCATGTGCATCCGGGAGCCGAACGTGTTGAAGATCCTCGCCACCCGCACCTCCACTCCTTCCTGTGAGGAGAAGGAAATGGGATATTCTCTGAGAAAGTGCCCGTGGAGCCTTCGCTTTTACTGCCCATTCTGTCCAAAGTGCAAGTGCGACGACTGCGGTGATTCACGTCGAGTCGGAGAGGCATTAGACTCTCCAGGTGTTCTTTGAAACAAATGAGTGGCAACGCTTTTCTGCGTAATAATCTGGACTGCGGGCGATAAATCAGATTCTTTATGACGCGTCGCGGCGAGGAGCCGACTCGCTTTAGAAAATCAGCAGTGTGTTGGAAGTCTGGTTGTTTGGAGGTGAAATGTATCACGCGCGCACATCTGCTCATCTTCAGGCATGTGTCACTCAACAGATTAACTACCTTCAATATTAAAACTGAAGTCAGGATTTATGAGCGAGCCGCAGGGCAACATGAATCAAGACTGAAGTGTCACTCACCCGTTTCAACTATCGACTCGCTATTATCATGTTTCCTGTCTCCGGACAATCAAAGTTTCACGAAACAGAGGCTCTGCTCCTCATCTGAATCAAGGTGCCTCCATCAGCATACGCGCGGCTTCCACCTGCACTTGATCATTAGTCGTTACATGTGTTCTCTTTGCATGCGGAGCAGAATTAGCCGCCTTGTGTGAGAAAGTGTCGGGTCCAATGAAATTAACATCTTGTCAGATTGTTCCCCGGGCGAGAGGAGCTTCCTTTTACATACGCGAAAACACACTCTGCCACAAACAATGACTAAATGAGGCCAACCGATCGCACACACGTCGAAAACACTCCACCTTTTTTCAAAATCCCCGGCCTTCTTATATCAGCCACGCGCATCAGCGCTGAATACTCAGGATGGGATACGGACCCGTTTTCGGTCAGAGGACATGAATAAAAACATGAAAATTATGTAGTCTGTCCTCTTGATAATGTTGAACATGAATTTCAATTGGAACGGCCGGGGAAATATATTCGGTACAATGGGGCACAAGGACACAATGAGGACAAAATGATAAAGGAGGTCTTGGAAGGTATGTGTGTGCATGTGGTTGGATGGGGGGTGTGGGAGAGGGGGCGGGGGGCGGGGTGGGGTGGGGGGGGGGGGGGGGGGGGGGGGCGGGGGGGGGGGGGGGGGGGGGGGGGGGGGGGGGGGGGGGGGGGGGGGGGGGGGTGTTGCACGTATGCACGTAACCACCAGGGAATGTAAACGACACACTTTGAATAGCCGTGAAGCGGTGACATACTTATCTGAATGTCCTTTCTCTCTCATTTATACACATCAAACTTTACAAGTCAGTGAGGAGGCAAACTCTTCATTACTTTGATCATTAGCTTCATTAGCTTCATTAGCTTCATTCTATTAAATGTTCCTAATTCTCCATGTCGACGACATTTTGGTTGAGTTTAAGTCTAACCTAAACTGAACTAAATTGAATGGATTTTTACAATGTTGAAGAAAATAAAAAAATAAAAATGAAAATAAAGATTATTTTTCTGATCATTATTATCATTACTCCAGTCAGCTAATCAGTGACCTATTATCTTTTATTTGACCCTTTACTTTGCTTCTGCTGTTTTGATTCAGTCTACCTGCACCATATAAAGTAAAAAACTATGAGTTGTATAAGATCAACTATATATATATATGACCATATAAGGTCATAGGTTGAATTCCCAGCCTGTCCATCCACCTTCAGATGTAAGTCGCTTTGGATAAAAGCGTCCGCTGAATGAAACTCTAGCATTGTAGAATGAGCTATGTCCATATGCAAAGGTGGTTGAGAGGGCAAAGTTCATCTTTAGAAGGATCATAATCAGAACTTAAGTGTGTTACAGTCAAAGCGTGATGGAAATGGATGTTTCACAGTGTCAGACATTGATAAATACATATGTAGTCCATGATAATATACTGTTTGCCCTTTGTCTAAATAGTAGTTATGAGATGCTTTTTCATCCGCTGCGTAACCTACACTCATCACTATTCAAAGGTTAATGAATTGTGATTACATGACTGGGCAGTAGATGTAACGTGTGATATTTTTGTTCGCCCGCACAAACAACTGACAGCTGGATATTGAAAGGCTGCCATTTGTGTGAATCCTCCCTGTAAGTGTGAAAAAAATAATGGGCAGCTGTGGAGGAGCAGGAGACGAGGCAGATAAATAAATATCACCTGCCTGAAGGAAAGGCAAGGGAAGTCAATCATATCTGATCATCAAAGGCTGCTGTCAATCAGAGTAGCAACAGGAAGGAGAAAAAAAAATAAATTAAAAAAAATCACAGTTCAGGGGTATATTTTGGGAAAATGTCTGAAAATTTCAAGAGCTTCGCTGGATTTCCTGTCGAGCAACTGAGGCCAGACGTGCACTCGTGTGTCTTATGGTTAATAGTAAGCGATGTTATCCAAGGAAAACTCTTAGATCACGAGAGACTATTTTTAAAACTTTTGGGAGTTGGAGACTATTCTGAGTCAACAAATTTCAATGGCTACAAAAATTCAAATCCAACGATATGATTCAAAAGTGAGCAACGTTGTCTCAATCGTTTTTAAATTAAATTAAATCGAAACTCAACTTTAGTAACTGAAACAACCTATTTTCCATAGAAGTGTACGTTTAAAAATGATCTGGTTTGTTATGTACAAAATGAGCATTTCTGCATCAACTGACAAAGAGTTCCGATTTGATGCAGCTGCTCTCAAGAAATAGCAATATGCACTCACCAACCCCTGTTCAACTCCAGCAAAGAGCCAATCAGCCAATCACAATGCAGCAATGTACAGTATTGAGACATGTGGACATCCTCAAGACGAAGGTGAGTGTGAGCATTCGAAGTGAGTAAATGTGATCAAATTGACTTTCTAGGCGTCTTCCTTGTTGTTGCCTAACAACAAAGAAGATTGAACTGCAGATCACATGTGACCATCACTACTATTCAGAGAGAAAGGAATATATTGTTGACGGAAGATTACAGAGAGGCGACAGCGAGTCAACCAAGGAATAAGTCCAGGTGTGAGGAATTGTGCGTGATGTTGTTGACTGTGACCAGAGTCAACCAAAGTCCACTTTATTCAAATCTGACTCCACAGCCTCCAGATCTAAATCCAATAGAGCGCCTTTGGGATGTAGGGGAAGGGGAGACTGGCATCATGGATCTGCTGCTCATGCATAATGATGTCCAGTCAATATGAAGCAAAATCTCAGAGGGATGTCGTGTTGTCCGAACCGACATTTCCGGTCATTCCAGAGGCATTTCTGGTTCTTGTGTTTGCACTAGGATTCGTTTTAAAGCATTCGAATTTCTAACAACGGGCATTACTCAAGTGATTCTTATTCACCGTTTGATTTGTGTTTGACATATTTCCAATATTTGCTATTCATAAAAACAAAGGTCCTCATTCCTCTCCAGTATGCGTTTATGGAAATGTGTGTGTGAATGCTGTGCAGTGAGAATACCTGCTTCATGTAGGCGTAGCACATGGTCTCCGCCACTCGCTTCCCCTCATCGTAGCAGGCGCGAGGGCCGATGGGGTTCACATGGCCCCAGTACTCCTCGTTTTGCGGATGCACCTCTGGATCTGGAGCAGAACGTTTACAGAAAACTGTCAGACTCACTTTTATTGAAAACAAATGGATTCTGCTCTTTGAATCGTGAAAAAAATAAAATAAAAACGACGGTGATGATCAGGAGACTGACACATGTCTGGGGCATTTGCTGAATTTCTGCCCTCACCTCCTCCACTCTAACGTAGAGCTGGATTCAATGACGGGATTGTTTCTCGGAGAGGAGCTCTTCTGAGTCATTTCTGAAACTCCGTGTGCACGTGAGTGCGAATGCTTGGCACAAACACTCCACTTTGTGTTGACAGCCGGTAGATTGTGACTCGGGGTCATCAACATCACTGCTCAACTAGACACTAAGCATCCCAGTTTTTCACTGGAAATGATGTTCAGCTGTTGACGTGCGACTCACACGGAGCGTAAAAATAATCATCACATGAGCCACATGTAGTGAAGAGCTTTTTCCAAACACAAATGCTGCATGAAAATGAAATGTGGGCCATGTTTTTCAAAGTCCGGGCAAAACAATTTATGGACAAAAAAAAAGACAAAGAAAAAGAGACATGGTGTTTGGAATCTAAAAACGTAATTCGGGATGTTATTGCTGCAGCAGTCCAAAGTGTTGCTCGGCATCCAGTCACGTCATCAACCTGTTACATAGAGAGCGTGCAGGAAGCAGGAGCCTGTTCAATCTGCTGACTTGAAATAAAAACAAACCCCCTTTGACAGAAGCGGTCGGCCTGTTTCTTACCTCCATAAACCTCAGAGGTGGAGGCCAGGAGAAGTCTGGCGCCCACACGTTTGGCAAGACCTGCGAGAAAAAACAGAGGGGTCGGATCAGAGGTCATTTACACACAGATGGCTCTCGGCGTGGTCTGAGCAGGCGGTCGACTAGGGCGCCACCTGCTGGAGGGGGCGCTCCTGCAAGTCCTCAATCAATCAATCAATCAATCAATCAATAGATAAATAAAAGTCAAAGGGAGTGACTGAGTCCAAGCTGCACTGCAGCTTTTGTTTTCCATTTCTATGTTTCTGTGTTTGTTTGTGTGTAGTCACACAGTCTGTGGCTGTTGTCCATTCACCTTTGGGGTGTTGTGTCTGTGCAGAGGGGTGGGGCGGGGGCGGGGGGGGGGGGGGGAAACCATAATCTCCCCCAGGGGGGGGGGGGGGGGGGGGGGGGGGGGGGGGGGGGGGCAAACCATAATGTCGCCCAGGGCACCAAAATGGCTAGAAACGGCCCTAAGTAAATACATCGATGAGAAAGAAGAGAGGAGGCAAAGGAGAGACCACTAACCCTCATTAACTGAGCAGATCTTTGCCATTCGTCTCACATATCGACAGTGTAGCTGAAGAATCATTGTATGAGATTTAGGCTGAATCGATTTTCATTTTCTACTGACAGAAACAGAATGTTTTAAATGAACGTATTATCATCTCAGGGTAGAGATTGCCTCGATTCCCCTTGATTAATGTGGCCATCAATGAGGTCTGACTTTGTTTTTATAGAATCTTGAAATAGCAAAGCGTTTTGAGTTTGAATGATAAACGTATAAAAGGCTTCCAAAGGTTCTTCTAGTTTGGGAAAGCGCTCCGGGCTCTTGCCATTGACTGAACCATGAGCCATGACTAGCATGTGGTGGACTCTTTCAGCAGCTGCTATGGTTCTATTCAGCCTTTCATTATGACTCTGGGGTTGTTTTTAACCTCGCTGAACAATGAGCATTTTTTTGTTTTTTTTTTGCTTTTGAAGTCAACTCAGCAGGACGTCCTCTTCAGAGAGGAGCAGCATGACTCACTCATCGCTATTTATAGAGATCTTATCAAAGATGGAGATGGAAGGAATACTTCAAGAACCGGAACCAGGTTTATAACAACCTTAACATGTCCAGCCTTTGCCTCAGATGAGATAAACAGAATTTATCTAGAGTTGAATAAGCACTTGATGCCACGGCTGAGAACTGAGTGTGAGATTTATGGTTGTTTTTTCACTTCTAAAAAATGTTTAACTATATATAACATAATAGAATAAAATGTATAGTCATCTAAATGTATCATTATTTTCCATTGCCCTTAAATGAGGCCATGAATGTGTATTTACATGAGGAGCGGCTCCTCTCTACGGGGGCCGCCATGTTTTCACAGCAGTAAAAGTGGACGCACTGAACATCTCTTGAGTTTGAACGACAACTGAAGTCGACCACAGCTTCTCCTGCGTCTTCAGAAGGGTGAGGGTGAGGTGATGGACACAACATGCTACTTCACCTCTAGAGGTGTCACCAAATTGTACACACTGCACCTTTAAGTACTGCGTAAAAAACAATTTTGAAAATACGATTCGAATAGCAAGATCCACCCAACCACTGCTTGAAGTAGGTCCAGAGCGTCATGCGCTTGCATACTCACCGAGCATGTTGAGAGTGCCGATGGTGTTGGTCTTGAGTGTTTTGATGGGGTTGTACATGTAGTTGGGGGGCGAGGCTGGAGATGCCAGGTGATAGATTTGATCCACTGGGGAAACACGAGGAGATGCACACAGTAACTCATCTCACCTTGAAATTACAAAACAGATCGGAAATGTAATTCAACAGCAGCGATATTGATATTTGATATCCTTGGCCTTGTGTTTTCTGATATCCAGCCTTGGAGATGGCACCACCGTGGCACGATGAGAGAGAAGATTTTGAAATATATAAATACAAATGTTGCATTAATGGACCGGGGGGGAGGACGTACCTGTTTGTGGTTTCGCATGTCAACATAAAAAGTCAATGTATTTTCTTTGTTCTCTCTGCAGATGATGTTCTGATAATCGAATAAACCCCAGAATAAATAAAGAAAGAAACATATCAACTCATGAAATCTGTTGTGAAATCTCTTTCCAAACAACTCTGACATTCTCTGCCTCTCATCATCCCCTCGTTTTCTAAACCGTCTCATTCATTTAGTCCTTTGTCCAAAATGAGCATCTTCAGGCAGGACTTCCAGAATCTTTCCGATAAAATACTAGTATATTCATAACTTCTTCCAGCTGTTCTCCAAGAATCTCTCTCTCTCTCTCTCTCTCTCTCTCTCTCGAATCCAGTTCCACCATGAAATTAAGTGACAGTTGGTTGTGTAACAGGAAGCGGTGGGAAATCTTCCAGTTTCTTCTGCATTTGTTAGTTTCATCAAGGTTTTTACTTTCAACTACTTTTAAAGTATACAACATATCGGTATATAACATTTTTTTACAAATACAAGTGTGTACGGTTTTGGTCATATTTGTGACTTCTATTGGTTGAAAAAAAATATAAAACGGTTACATACTGACATTTTCCCCTGCATGCTCAGGAGTTTGAGGTGATGGATATAACATGCAACTTCACCACTAGATCTCACCAAATGGGACACACTGCACCTTTAAGAACCGTATGTTCACCAGATTTGTGGGTTTTCACAGCTCGTCTCTTGTCAACCACACATAAATATTTATGATTTCAGTCTGTGCGAGTCAACATACGTCTGGCATGTCAGAATATGTGACAGCGCGGCGCTAGTGCTGCCTCCTACTCATATATATATATATATATATATAAGTACTGAAGTCTATGAAGTCTATCTGCTCACACGAGAAGGTTCTAGAATTCAAAGATCACCGACGTCCTCATCTCCAGTGTCGGTCATCAGCGCAAATTCTGTGTTTTCGACAAGGTGGTTGGCCCATTATGTCAACAAACGTGGACGTGTCACCCCGATGAGCTCGGTGAGACTGACGCGGCAGGAGGGGGAGGGGGAGGAGGGGGAGATCACAAACTGCGGCATAAGCAGTGGTGGCAGAAAGCGATTACAGCAGAGTTTTCAGTGCACAGGAGAGAGAGTAGCTGTGGATTCAAGTTTCAAAACAAGACTGAGGCCTGATACAAGAATGTGATTGACATCTTAAAGACGGAGACATTTGTCTCAGCACATATTGATGTGAGGTTAGTGAGAGTTTGACTCGGCTCTGAATCAAGAGTTCGAGGGCATGAGTGATTATGTACTTCATTAAAAGGCGCAGTGTGGCAGGGAAAAATAAAACATTTAGCTAATTATTAGTTCAATGTCAGTATGTAATTGTTTTGTAATATTTTTTAGAAGTGACAAAAAATGAGCAAAATCTCTCACACTGCACCTTTAAGCAAAGGCTGCCTTTCCGGTTGCACTGGTTTATGGTTAATTACGTATACAAGTATATGAAAAACAGTTTGCAGCTTCAGGTTTTAGGGATCAAAGAACCCTTTGTACATACTAAATCAAGCTCTCGTCTGTTCCCTCGTATGCCTGTGCAGGATTTAGTGTCATCTACTGGTGAAGTTGCAGAGTGCAGCTGGATGAGTGGCGCTTCACCTCTACAACTAATACTGTAGCCATCATTTCCAATTAATGAATATGTGTTTAGTCTGTCCATTCCGGGGGAAAGGGTAAGAACATTGTGTGTTTCCCTGAGAGATGACACACTCTTTATCAAAGTACAGAGGGGCTGTGTGCCGCCATGAAAACATCTATTCATACGAGCAGGATCTTACACTCGCAGAGCTGCGAGTCCAACAGTTTTATATTCAAGGCAATAATAAACACTGGGCCTTTAACAGGAGCATTTTTGCCCACCTTCTATATACAGCGGCTCCACCACATCGTGATTGATGAGCTCAAAGTTTTCATGGCCGATCCAGTGCTCCACGTTCCTTTTCCTCCCGGTGAAGAAGTTGTCCACCACAGTTACTTCGTGGCCGTCCATCATCAGTTTGTCGGTCAGGTGAGAGCCCACAAATCCAGCCCCTCCGGTAATCTGGAGGGAGGGAGGGAGGGAGCGAGAGAGAGAGAGAGAGAGAGAGAGGGAGAGGGAGAGGGAGAGAGAGATGTTTTATGGAGATAAGAGCACTCGGACAGGGGAAGCGACTCAGGGACGACACTGTGAAAGTCCTGCAGTGAGCGGCTCACAGCACTGACGGAGAATCAGGAGGATCTGCAGAGACGCAGGACAGAAATGGTTTCTGCATCGTTCCCCAGAAGAGACGAAGCCAGAGATCAGCGCGGGGTTTCAGTTTGATCATTCTTGAATCATAAGGTAAAACAAGTCATTGTGACAAAAATCGGGTCGATATTTGTCCCCAAACCAAGTTATGAAACTGAACATTTGAATTGATTGATAGGAAGGACAATGAGAAAACTTAGCTGGTCAATGAATATTACAGCAATGAATCTGAATCTAGGACTCGTGAATGTACGATTGTGTCATTAGATTAGATGTTATGTAAAATATTATTGCAAAATAGAGTTCATCTTTGCCCAAAATAGTAACAACATTAAGAAACATACAGGGAAAGGGGGACATTGCAATCCAAGCTATTGGGTTATCAATTATTGTCACGATTATTATTTGTCGTTTTCATTTTCTTTCTTTCTCTCCCTTTCTTTCTTTCTTTCTTGTGTGTGTATGCGTTTACATGCATCTCCACTCTTTGTACGTTCGATACATCTTGTCAAGAAGCAATAAAAAACGAAAGAAAAGGGAATCGAGAAATCAATTTATATTGAAAGACAGAGAATTCAGGGAACGGCTTCCTTCCTGGGTTCTACTGGCAAATCCGTTAATATGCACATCACGATCAATCTGAGGATCAGTGAGTTGGCCAGGGAAAAAATATATGGTAAGAGAAATCTCTTTCTGTTTTGACCTTGCAGGATCTTGTGAAAGAAAAAGTCATGATGATGAGTGAGGAGCCTTGATGCAGCATCAAAGTCAGGACACCCATCCCCATTGTTGATCTCTGAATGTCTGCAACATTCAGTCCCAATCAATGGAGAACAACCAAAAGTAGGTCGTGAGTAGCCAGACACACAAAACAGCATTGTATGTAAAAATCAATGTTCAAGCTAAAAATAAAAATCTAGGTTGAGGGCGCCACATTTTGCTTTCGAATGGTGAATAAAAGACATGTGAAAGTCTTCCTGGCAGCTCCTGTTCTGTCGTGTGTGCTTCACTAAACGAAGCGTGTGAATGGTTAATGAGCTGTTGTTATGTAAAGCCCGTGTGGTCCGGCTCAAAGAAATCATGGAAGTCATAAATGTTTGAAAATGGGTGAATTTGTCGCTCACCAGAATTCTCTTCCGGTCCTTCTCTGACAGGAATTTGACGGGAGGGTATTTCTGAGAGAAACTGCGAGAGACAGACACAAAACATTTATTTTTTTTTTTACAATTTAGAGGTAGAAAAACAATAAGACAAAAAATGAACAAAATACAGCTCTGCTAACCTCAACTCCGACTATTTCGTGTTTGATTATATCTAAAGGTGCCGTTGGTAAAGATTTCGGTCATTTTTGTCACTTTTAAAAATGTTACCATAAAATTAAATGCTGATATGTTCATGAATTCATAATCGCTGTAATGTTTTAAAAGGTGCAGTGTGTAAGATTTGGTGGCATCTAGAGGTGAGGTTGCATGTTCTATCCATCACCTCACCCTTACGAGCATTCCGGAGAGCGTATAGCAGACTTTAGTTGTAATCATACATTAATGGACTCGTTTAAGGGTCATAAAGACATTTAAAAAACATTTAGGTAATTACAAATTCCTGAAAATGTCAGCATGTAACTGGTTTTGTCATATTTTCCAGAAAATGACAAAAACGACAAAGATCTTACACACTGCACCTTTAAGTAGATTTCTTTCAACTGCATTTCGCAATTACAAGTGACAGGGTGTGGGATCCATCTAGTGGTGGAGTTGCATGTCGGGGCTGGACACCTCTCGCCTCACTCTTCCCTTTAAAGCTAATCACAGAACCTATAGTGGCCTTCACTTATAATTAAAGCCCAAAGTACAACATGTGCCCCATCAGTAGTTGCACAATTACAGATAACCAGAGGACTCATTCACCAACACTAAGCCTGCGCCTAAACTCTGCTCCGCACCATTAACCCTGTAACGCTCTACAATTGCTTTTCAGGAAAATTGCCTGGAAAGGGGACATGGTGCCGATTGGGTGCATTAGACAGCAGGGTGGGAACATTGTGCTCACTGAGATACGGCCATTTACATAAGTCCCTTGGAACCACTGACACAAATTCAAGGCAGAAAAGTTAACATTGGTCTGTATGACGTGATCCGGTGGCAGGAGTCGGGGGCAGGATCCAGATGTCTGAACAAGGTTCGACTGAGATTATCCACGGTGGATTTTCATGGGCGTGGCACTGGCGAGACACGCTGATATAAATTGGAACAAAAGAAACAGGGCCTCGCTGAAGGGATGGAGACTGACACACTTTTATTGACTCTGATTCAACTGTCAGTTCTGATTCTGATGTCAGTTCTGTGGCGTGGGAGCGAGTTGTGGCAACATTTGGTTGCCGCATTGAAAATCTCAAGGGTTTATTTTCATTCCCTTAAATAACCATCTTAAACAACACAATACAACAAGTGAACAAGATTAAACAGAGGTAGTTGTCTGTCCCGAAGCTCATCGTTGTGCCTAAACCAAGATCACATAGCTCAAATGTTGTCACTGTTGTGAAATTGTATTTTCTGGTCAACTGCGATTGTGTTGTTTACAAATGAAATGTATGTAGTGGGTCCATCTATACGTGAGCGTAATAAAGATTCATCTAGCACTGCTTCTCTATGTTTTCAATTCTCCTCTCTTGTTTACCTACTTGTGGGAGGAGCTTGGGACTCACGGATTTCATTGCTGAGGATTACCCGAGTGTTTACTGCGCGCACGACAGAATCTTGAATATCTATCCATCCATTTGTCTCCACGCCTTCCTGCGTCTCCACCTACAGCTCGCATTTTGATCACGGCGCAGACGGACGTGTAAACTGAATGGGATTATTTGACTCATGAGATATTTGTTTCTGATATCACGCGGATGACTGAAAGTGCAGGTGGATGCAAAAGCTTGGCAGGTGTGCTCCCAAAAACAGGCAGTCAATTCCCACTTGCTTGCTGCGCCACTGTAAACAAATCCCTAATTCTCACTACAACTCCGCTGTTTGTAGCAGAGCGGACGAGGGAGTGGTGGAAAACACTGTGATATAATTAAAAGGCTTGTACCAATCTCACAGGTGTGTGTGTGTGTGTGTGTGTGTGTGTGTGATACAGATGGTTCTGATCATTCTACCGCTGCCAGTTCTCAACCACAGCAGCTTTTCCATTTCTCATCCCGACACTCACTTGGGTGCAATCATCATAACATGTGTGCCCCTGCGCCGCCGCCTCATCAGCATTCCAGTCACAAAGGTGACAGTGACAGAAATAATTACCATCTCAAAGCAGATATGTCTCATCAGTGGTTCCAATGGAACAGTCAATATTTGCTTCATTTACTGTCAGACTGTCACGATGACCACGTCTCTCCCATCAGGACAATGTGTAATAGTCGTATCCTCTTTCCGGCATCCATCAAAATCAAATGAGTCGAAATAATTCATGTAAAAAAAACCAACAAAAAAAAACAAAAAAAACAGGGACACACCTTTGTTCAAGATCCCGAATCTTTTCCCGAAGAGGGGCCACGGCCTAAAATGAGATACAGAGGTATTGTTAAGTGAGATTAAAGATTATTTCAAACACAACAGTGCATTATGTTGCTTTCAGAAATTAACTGTGTGGAAATTCTCAAGGGGGCAGAGAAAAATGCAAAGAGAGAACACCTTTAATGATATTTTTCAGATATCTAAATAAATATTAGAATGTCTTTGTTTCTAATACATAATTCATCTACAATCATTTTGCATTGACCGGGAGAGGAACCCACGAATTCAATGTACTGTGTGTATCATGAATCATGAATAAAGAGTTATTATGATTCTGATACTTCAGGACGACGTCATCCTCATAGATGACACAGATAAATTCATTCCTTTGGAAAAAGATTCAAATATCTTTTGTGGCACACTTGTCAAGGTGATTCCCACAGAGGAACATCCACACCGTGTCCTGGCTCTTGAACCCAGGCTCCACCCCCTTCCCAGAAAAATCTGGAAACGTATTGTTGTCATAAACACATAAAACCGAGGCAATATCCTTCGACATTCTTCCTCGTCACATATCTGATGTTGACTCACCAGCCACTTCTGATGTCTGCGCTTGTTTAACTGCTCCTTAAATCATATATCTACTCTGCTAAACACGTGGCAGCGTCTCAAGACACTCGGACATTGGCGAGACAATTCCCACCAAGCATCAGAACAAGTAAGGGAGGCAATTTAATTGACTCTGACTGAGGTTGTCGGTGCCAAATCAGCTGGTCTTTTGAGGTTTGTGGGGTTTACGAGGACGAGTATGAGGAAGAGAAATCAGACAGGAGAAAAGTAGGACTGGTTTGAACTGATCAAAAAGGGACTGAGGTTTGCGGAGGAGCGTCTGAGTCTGAATGCACAAGTTGAACATTGAAGCCAATGGCTGACAGCGGCAGAGAAGCACTACCTGGTCACTTAATGTACCAAAACAAATATGGCCAATGACTGTTTGTGTATACTTTTCCCTGTGTGCAGAAAATGGATAGATGTAGATGTCATCAACCTTGGTGCGGGACACGAGTATAAACATTCTGAAAAGGGAGACACGCGTGTAACCCATGTTCAAAAGAGAGACAAAGTGACATTATGTAAGGGGCAACAAGATGGAACACAAGTCAGAATGTAAACCTGTCCAAACAAACTTTGCCTGTTGCTTACACAGGGAAGCGGAAGAACAGCGTGGCCTCCGATGATCTTACAGGCGTTCGTCACTGTGGCGGGTAAAGGTGCACAGAATGAGGTGACCCGCCGATAAATGGACTGGGTGAGGTTAGACACGCCCCGTTTGCCGCGATGTTCCAGGAATAAACCATTTCCTGGAAGGACCAACACCCAGATACTTCTGAAGTTTCATTTTCCCAACCTTTACTATTATTCGAGAACAATCCAGCAGACCAGGTCTGGATCGGTGCCACAGCCATGTCATCGTATCATCTTCCCGCTCCCTCTTTCTTTGTGTTATGCGACAACGATAACGGGTCATACACAACGGTGCCAACAGCAGCCCACAGATCCAATTCACGCTGCCGCCAAACATCCCTTTGTTGCCGTTGATATCTGCCTACTACTGATGAGCTTTTTTTGGGGGGGGGGGGGGGGGGGCCAAATACACCGGGGGGCGCCAATTCACACCTGGACACAGCCTGGGATTCCACATCCAGAATCCGGTGAGCGCTTGTGGTCGGACTTCACTCGGCCGCTCTGTGTGCAAATAGACACACGCTTCGTTGCTGTCGGCAATTGCTGTGCGCAGCTCAAGACGATGCGATTTTAACCTCAACGGAAGATCGGTGTGTGCTATGAAATCAATCAGCCACAGAGAAGTGTGGATCTGTTTTCAAACTGGCCGCCGTCAGAGTGGGCGGTCTTTCGCCCTGACCCGTGAGAGAGAAGCCACATGTCCCCGAAATCCCACGGATGTGGACCGAGTGATCCCAATCTGAATGCGTCTCGCCTGTGTTGGTTCCTTATGCCAGAGGTGGCCACTTGTGATCAGAGCACCCAGGGGTGGACTGTGTGTACAATCTTTGACCAGTGTCTCTGTTAATGTGTCACAGGCTGCATTCAAGGACGGCGTCCTCATCATTTGTGTAAACAGAACTCATTCAGCCCTGAAGTAGTTGCATTTCCGTGTATCCCTGTACTTCAGTGGATTGTCAGGGTGTTTGGTGCGCGTGGGTTGTTGATATT
>JAFBJT010109420.1:36120-52632 GCA_016785325.1 Chascanopsetta lugubris
CGAGGGCGTGGTGGGGGGGGGGGGGGGGGGGGGGGGGGGGGGGGGGGGGGGGCGCCAATTCACACCTGGACACAGCCTGGGATTCCACATCCAGAATCCGGTGAGCGCTTGTGGTCGGACCTCACTCGGCCGCTCTGTGTGCAAATAGACACACGCTTCGTTGCTGTCGGCAATTGCTGTGCGCAGCTCAAGACGACGGGATTTTAACCACAACGGAAGATCGGTGTGTGCTATGAAATCAATCAGCCACAGAGAAGTGTGGATCTGTTTTCAAACTGGCCGCCGTCAGAGTGGGCGGTCTTTCGCCGTGACCCGTGAGAGAGAAGCCACATGTCCCCGAAATCCCACGGATGTGGACCGAGTGATCCCAATCTGAATGCGTCTGGCCTGTGTTGGTTCCTTATGCCAGAGGTGGCCACTGGTGATCAGAGCACCCAGGGGTGGACTGTGTGTACAATCTTTGACCAGTGTCTCTGTTAATGTGTCACAGGCTGCATTCAAGGACGGCGTCCTCATCATTTGTGTAAACAGAACTCATTCAGCCCTGAAGTAGTTGCATTTCCGTGTATCCCTGTACTTCAGTGGATTGTCAGGGTGTTTGGTGCGCGTGGGTTGTTGATAGCCCTGACCTTCCGCAGCATCGAGGGGGGGGGGGGGGGGCGCTGGTTGGGCGCTGTTTATCAAAATGAACGGCTGTTCAAACACGATGAGTGCAGTCCTTCCAATACAGATAGCAGGCACCAGTCCATTGGCACCTTCACACTTTCACGAGAGGACTGAGAGGGTGGACGTTACTAGAGCATTTTACGAGCATCTTAAGACCATCAACCGGATCAAACGGCGATAAAAAAAAAAACTGAAATGTGTGACCACAAAAACACTAATGTGAGTCTCCTGTAAAAACCCATGGACCACACCCAAGGACCACCAGCTCAACTGACATCACCTTTGACAGCAGACCTCCATCACACGAAAAAGATGGTTCAACAGCGCAGCAAAAAATAAGACACAGCATAAACTGTCCCGCCTCTTCATTGAATTTCCTCGGAGATGAGAAACAGGACGCGCACTGCTTCCTTCCCCCACTTCCACACAACAAGGCATTTAAGCGTTTGTAAATGGGAATGACTGCTGTTTAGAGTGAGGAGATGACATCTGAGCGCAGGAACACTGGAGACACGTTTAGGAGAGGTCCTCCGGAGTCGAGCGTGAAGTTAAGTAAACTTCAGATCACTCGGACAAGATTCATGGTCATTCCGGGCTCTTACTGTTACACGTATAACCATAACACGCTACATGACTTCTGCAGTCGCTCAACCTTGGACGCTGGCTCACAATGGTGTGGAGGAATGCCAGGCCACAGTGAACGGACAGAGGAATGGTGAGGACACGACGACGTACAACAGAAACAACCAACCAAAGAAGAAAAAGAAGAAGAAGAAGAAGAAGAAGAAGAAGAAGAGAGAAGCCGAACAAAGTGGAATATTGTTGACAGCGGTCGACTGATAAAGGCTCGAATTATCCACAGCATGGAACAAAACGACTGCATCTCTGAAAATGGTTCTGAGACTCACCTCATCAATCCTCTGCTCGATCTTCATTTCTCCGTGCTCTTGTATTGATCTGTGATGACGCGCAAAGACAAGAGGACCAGTGATGACTTGATGGCACCCATTATCACCAGGCCAGAGAAAATAGCACTTGATGTTAAGCACTTCTTTCTCCCAGACACATGACCCAACACCCCCCCCCCCCCCCCCCCCCCCCCCCCCCCCCACACCCCCACCCACGCCATCAAACCAACAGAGGGCTATCTGGAGTTAATGGCGCCATATGTGTACACAGCATACGCTTGAAATCATATAGAAATCTAAATCTAAAGTGTATTCACTGGTTAATAATAGTCAGTAGCAGTTAATTACAACTAGAGATTTATTGCAAGTGGAGAAGCATTTGCTTTGTCTGTTCTGGAAGAGTATGCAAATGAACACACATTGATTAGATTGTAAATACTTCATCTATTTCTCAAAACTCATACTTCAAAAAATTAATTGTATTCATGCAGTAATTTAGTTTCTCGACGGTAATTAAAGTCATTCAATTTTCAACTCATTGCACATTTCAGGATTTCAACCACACGAGGGGTGTCGCAACTCAGCCATCGTACCAAGAGCAGTGATATACGATGTAAAATAAATGACTCCATTACACAACCCATACTCTGTTCTGTTGCAAGAGTTGCAGGTCATTGATTTGTTATTGTGTAGTGCATATTTTATTTATATCAAAAAAATCTAAAGAAAATGACTTGGGTTAGAAATGGAGGTAGTATTGACTTTACCTCATGTTGGTGTATGTTCCCCAGACAGCTGAAAGAGAGAGAGAGACAGAAGTTGTCTTGAAGCTGGCTGCTTTGTAAACATTTACGAAAAAGCGACATTGCAACACAGCTGCAAAAAAAACAGGTTCAATGTAATTCAATATTATAATGTTGATGGTTAAATTGATCAAATTAAATGAGGAAACAGCAGCGATTTTATCAAAATGAAAAAAAAAAAAAACTCCCTGAATTCAAAATCAATTTTGATAGGGATCTAAAAATATCAAAACAATACTGTCATTCAAGAAACAGTAGTGAAATACTAAATGAAGACAAATCCTCTCATTTAAGAGACTGAAACCATTATCTCTGTGTGATAAATATCTTTTATTAGTCGATTCTTTCAATGTTTCCTTTCAATGTCAACACTCCAGTAGATGTTAAGAAAGATTCAATCTCTCTCTTCCACCTCAGAACACTATAACTACTCTCTCTATCTGGCCTTGATCATTTGATTGTTCTTCACGAATGCCTCTGCAGAATTCATTTTTTTTGTGGCAGAGTCGACTGGAATTAGCAGTTACTCATCCAGATGGGTGACTTTTTTGTTTTTCCAGCTGCAACCCAACCAACCAGTCATGCAAGGTACATGGTGAGCATTTGACCGAACATGAATCAAATAGAGTCAATGAGTTTAGACCTTGTTCTGTATCTATTTATATCTTTTCCATTTCGTTTTTTGCTTCTAATTAATACACACAGGAGTGATCACTGGGCAATTACATAATAATAATAATTGTCATTGCAAGAGCTCAAACTGTACTGTTTTTATGGCTAATACTCATTAGCACTGATAGCTGATATATATTCACAGTAATGATTTCAATATTTTGGTCTAAACTTAAACTGACAACATTACACAACACTTACATTTCAAAACTGTCAACATCAACACAAAGCCTATGTGACTCAAATCTAAATCAATAAACGTCATAAGTGATTTGTAAGAATATTCTGTATATGTTTATACATGATCAATAATCAGCATAATGCTTAATATCAACCCTGGGAATATGTCAACCCCTTAATATAATAACTTACCTATCATCAATAGTATCATAATAAATAATTGATCAGTTGAAAACACACATCTCATCCTTCAGTTATGATAAAAACTTGTAGGAAGTTTAGATTGTCCATTCTGGGCTACTGTAAAAACATGGTGGTCCAATGTGGCGGCCTGCTCCTGATGTAAATAGAAGGGGCTCAGTGTTGGGTATAGTGACAGCAATAATTCATAGATTCATGCCATTACACATTCATAAAAGTTAAATTAATTTCATTTGCTGCCAATAACACCCAGACATTTAACTTGATTAATAATTACATTAACTCGTGTAATGATTCTGAATTTTCTTGGACAGTTTTCCTCCAGAGGAGGAGTTCTAGGATTAAAAAAACAACAATATCCAGACATACACAGCGATGATGGCAGCTTCACAACAAAATACACCACGTCTTAACACGCTATTCTGTGTACTCACAGGCAATGTAGGCGATCAAAGCGAGGGCAAAAAGTAGCTTCATCATTCTTCTGTTTAATCCTGATAGGAGCCAGATCACCCGCTTCATCATCCAGGAAACCGAACAAGTCACACGTTTAAGTCCACCTATAGCATTTTGAACTGGCACCGCTCATGTCCCACCGGAGTGGAGCTCCCTCTCTGTGTTGTTTTAGCCACTGACAGAGCTCTGACAGACGGTGGCTCACCTGATACACCGGGACGCGTTAGCGGGCGAGCTAGCTAGCTAGCTGCCCCTGCTACGTCAACACAAGCTGGAGCGGTTTACGTGGCTAGCAGCGTCCAAACGCACAGCACAGGTAGCAAAACACAACCAGGTGGCTAGCTACACTGTCGCCGTCAACGCCCGAAACTACACGCAAACTCACCCATCGGTGTCCTCTGCCCTCACATTGAGCTCGCGGCTACGTTGCGAGTCGCTTCCCTTTTAGCGACTCATTGAAATCTGTGCTAATGTTGACAATTCTAATAGGTTAGCCGTTAGCAATGCATTAGCGATTAGCTTCCTCCGACTAACAAACAGCTACAACGGCGCTGCACTTCCCTTCATGGCGGCCGCTGGAAAACACACACTCTTAATTCATCATAGGAAAACACGCAACGTCGTTTCCGAGATACACCACAGTCCCACGCGTGACAACAACGCGCATTACGGAGTTTGCTCCCTGTCTCTCGGGCCGGGGGGAATTTAACATGAGCGATTAGCCGGAACTCGATTTAGCAGCCTGGTTTTTCCTGCAGCGCCTCCGTGACGCCCACACGGAGCCTTGGATAACAACAATAACAACTTTACTAACTCATCGCCGTCTTTAGTGGTGTTGCTTTGTGCGGTGTTCCTGTGCTTAAAAGACCGTGCCCGGATTCTGTGCGATTATTATCCACGTTTAACGTCCCAGCTTCACGTTCGATCGTGGCACAATGGTTCATTCATTCCTCCACAGTGAAACTTTCCACGGGGCAGTGAACGCACCTTGTTGATTTTCCCTCTGCAGCCACTGGACTCTGACTCACACTGTAAAGCCTTTGTCTTCTCCCATGTATTTGTGTTTGCTGGATGTGAACTGTATGTTCTTTTCCTGCTAAAATAGTGTGGATGAATAAGCAGAGAAACATTTGGATAAAAATATATATGTAAAAAAAATAGCTGTATGAAAACTGTAACTGATAATGTTGTACAATGTCAGATTCTTCAGAGGTACACAAACACTTTGATCTGAAAATGAATTTCAAACATGATTAAATGTATATTATTCCATTATTTTTGATATTTTGTGCACATGTAAAATGTAAAAAAAAATAGTAATATTGTGTATTTTGAATACTCACAAAATTGAAAACATTTACATTTGTTTCTAATGTGAAACAAATCGCAGAGATGGTAAATTGCACTGTTTATTTGGAAGAAGCCAGCCTCTAGTGGCCACTCTGTGAACTGCAGGTAGTTTTACGCTTCCTTATTGGCCTCATCCATCAGCCCTGGAGGTTGCTGCCTGGCTACCGGTGGACATCTCTCCCTCATCTTTCTCACCAGGTTTTTAAGAAATGGTCATTTGGGCTGATATTATGGTCTGGCTGTTGACGTCAGGTTCACAGTCGACCTTTCAGATTATTAATATCTGAATACATATTTACCCTCTGAATCCTCCGTGTGGTCAAACATCACAAAAATCCCTCCAACTGGAAGATGGACATGGATGAAAAGGTTACTAAATTGATTATTCTCCCATTGAACAGCACATGATGATATCTGATGTCTTAGAAATGCTCCTCACTCCCCCATGATACATTCTACTGATGT
This sequence comes from Chascanopsetta lugubris, assembly GCA_016785325.1. Taxonomy (NCBI): domain Eukaryota; kingdom Metazoa; phylum Chordata; class Actinopteri; order Pleuronectiformes; family Bothidae; genus Chascanopsetta; species Chascanopsetta lugubris. The sequence goes on from JAFBJT010109420.1 coordinate 41,822, forward strand.
TTATAACCTGCTGGTGAACAGGCAGCAAAAAATTACAGCGTCAATAAAATGTTACATGCTCCGAAAGGTGATATCAAATATTTGTTTTGGGCTTCTAAGACTCCTGTTGAGCAGCAGTGTGTGTGTGTGTGTGTGTGTGTGTGTGTGTGTGTGTGTGTGACTGATAAATCCAATTGAGGAATTGAACATTTTCAAACTTTCACGCTTCATCGTCTGGATTCACTGTAACATTTTTTGCGAGAGGGGAATTTTATTTTTCAGGCACGTCACCAATGTTCCTCCTCGTTTTGTACATTTATGACGTTGGCCATAAAAAAAACACAGAACAATAAATAAACATGACGACACCCTGAGTAAATATTCTAAAGGTTTAACTCTCGGCTGGTTGAGGAACATATCAGATGGAGACGTGACGGACTCAAATGACTCTGTAATCCTACAGATTAAATCAGATTGTACATTTCTGCAGTTTGCAAAGCACCTGGTGTAAATGGAACATGTCGGTTCACTGCCTCCACTCTTTAGTCGCTTATCGCAATGGGTGAGAATGGAATCAGATAATGTGAGAATGCATTTCATAACATCCAGTTTCTGGCAATAAAAAATGTACAAAATGCAGGAAAGAATAAACTAAAAATAGTCTGAAATCGAGAGACATATTATTGCATCTATCAATATAAGACTGTGCGTGACAGTAATGGAAAGACCTCGAGCCAAGTCAAATATTTCCCCGGCAGCAGCAGGTGGCACGTTTGGCTCAGTTTGCTCAATTTATTGTCAATTAACTATTTCATTTTTAATATTCATCCGCACGGATGTGTTTATGCTGTCTAATCCACGTACACACACATCAATGATGAAGGACAACACTGGTTGTTAAGCACTGTAAATATATGCTAAGTGTGTTTGAAAGGATTTGGTGACATGAGGAACATGGACATGGAATGAATAGAGTGAATAGAGCTTTAGTATCGAAGTGTAGCCATCGAGGCTCAAGTGTGTTGAATTTAGGTGTCCGTTTTTTCATTTGTATCGGATGAAATGAGACATGAAATAATGATAGTGTTGCTTTATGAGACTCTATTCACTGGAATGTATACATTCTGTTTTCAATTCTTTAGAATGAGCCCTGAGCCCAAGTAGTAGTAGTAGTTGTTGTTGTCTATGACATAATAGTAATAATAATGATTGATGATGATGATGAGGATGATGATAATAATAACAATAATAATAATAATAGCCATTATAACAACAACAATAATAACAATAACCATTATAACAACACAAATAATAATAATAATGACAATAATATCACCAATGATATACAGCCTTATTAATATTTCAAAACATTCTACCTCCACCATTGTATCTCAGCAGTGAGGCAGGAGGAGCTGAAAGCATCGCGATGACATTCCACTGACCGTTACCTCGAACCTAGACTCCCCCCACCCTCTCTCTCTCTCTCTCTCTCTCGCTCTCTCCCTCCCTCGCTCCCCCCCCCTCTCTCTCTCTCTCTCTCTCTCTCTCTCTCTCTCTCTCCCCCCCCTCTCTCTCTCCGCTCATTGGCAGCAAATTCAATTAAGTTCTTTGCACTGTGGTGAGGTAACCACATGAGCAGGTCCCTGACAATATGTAAAGGTAATGCTCATTCATCCATTCATCCAGGATCCATACCGCCGTTTATTTCTCCAAGGTCGTGTTGTGTGAGAGGATAGAAACCATTAAAGGGAAATAAATTGTTTTTTTTTAAAAACATCCCTGGAGTGTTTACATAAGGATGACGCACTGACGGCCACGGAAAATAATGTTAAATAATAAAATCAGCTGATTCTATGAATAGCGGGATTAAGATGCGGCCCGTCAGCGGAGCGTGTGCCGTCGTTGTGTTTCCCTGCATTATTCAGACTGTAAACACACCTGGGAGGTTGTTTTGTCCTGTTAATGGAAAGACTGGAGCCACATGGCACTTCCTGTGTGAACCAGTGAAGGTCTGAGTCCATGTGTGGGAGCCTCAGGGCTGAGGTGATTGTGGTGTATAAATCAAACTCACTTCTCCACACACACACACACACACACTCAATGTGCGGTGCCCAGCTTCCTGTCTGTGTGATGATGAACCACAATGAATAGAAACCGGTGAAGTGCAGCTTTAAAGGTGCAGTGTGTCAGATTTGGTGACCTCTAGAGGTGAAGTTGCGTTGTGTCCATCACCTCACCCTCGACCTTCTGAACACGCAGGAGAAGCTGTGGTCGACTTCAGTTGTCATTCAAACTCAAAAGATGTTTAGTATGTCCACTCTGGGCTACTGTACAAACATGGCGGCCCCCGTAAACAGGACCCGCTCCTCATGTAAATAAACATTAAATGGCTCATTTAAGGGTCACGTGAAAATCAAGCAATACATCGTGATTATACATTTGTAAAAACGTCCATGCGATTGTTTTGTAATCTTTTTTCGATGAACAATTGGCAGAAATCCTGCACGCTGCACCTAATCTAATCTAATCTAATGAAGAATGTTATTGTTTCAATGAAGTCCACTAGTCCTACTCTTCACCATTTCACTGGCCTCATGTTGTCACCAGTCACATAATCATCAGGACATTTGTTTGTCTTGGAATGTGCCGATTGTCACAGAATCGTCACTGGAAAGTGACTTTATCATCAACCAGGCTCGTGTATTGTCTCATATTGTATTGTTGGGTTAGAATCCTGACCTGAGGATGAACCCCCCCCCTTTCTCTCTCTCTCTCTCTCTCTCTCTCTCTCTGCGAGCCTCAGGCCTCAGTGAGAGGGTTCTGACGGACGCGCTCAGCTGGAAACCTGCCAGAATAGTTCCAGTCCCACGTGTCGGAGCTCATTGATCACTTTCATTCGGCGAGCAGCTGCTCAGCCGCTCTGACTCCTCCCGCTAACCGACAGCTCAATAATCTCAGCGCTGAAGCTCATTTTGACCAAATTCAATCTGCAACAACGCGCTCACACACTCGATCTGGTTCAATTAGCCGAGGTGGATATTCCCACAGGTCGACTTGATCGCATCACACGCCATTCACTTATGCAAATGAGGCGGCGATCTGGTATGTCTTCACCCCCGTTTTTTTTGTTCTTTCCAGAATCACCGTCTGTCACGTAACAATGTTTAAGGAAGCGTCTGATCGATGTAGTATTGTGTGTATCGCCATGGAAACGCACAACAGCAAACTGCAGAGGGGAAAGTGACACAGACCGCTGTAATAAATAGTGATTTTCTAGCAGTTTAAAGGTGCAGTGTGTAGGTTATGATGTCACCCAGAGGTGAAGTTAAGTTAAGTTTCAGCTGAACCATTCAAACTGAAAAGGTCTTGAGTTTGTCCATTCTGGGCTCCTGTAAAACAACACTGTCGCCTCCACATACAGAGGACCCGAGCCAGACTAGTGAACATTACAATTCATACTTTCAAACGTCTTTCCTTATTTATTTCATTTTACTATTCAACATCAAACAATGGAAATGCAAATCTTACACTCTAGACCTTTAAATTTCAATTTTTTAAGTTCTAAATGTAGGATTTGGATTTTCGCTTTCCCCTGACCGTTCAAACAATTCGATCTCATTTGGCTCATTAGCCTTTTGAAGCAATTGAAAAGTTAACGACTCATTAGCGGAGAGACAGCAAGTCAATGACGCAGAGCTAATTAGCTAAACAATCGTTCGGCGGCCTCTCAGGACTCTGTCGCTCCGTCTAAATTCTATTCTTGAAATATGAATATTCATGATCACGGACCCTGAATGAGTCTCCCCTGGAGGAGAAGACTCGGTTAATCCGAGTTAAAGGCCCCTCGTGCTGGAGCTGATACACTCTGATGAGGCCCGGGGTCTGCTGGGACTGACTCCGCCCCCTGTAGCCCCCAAAGCAGCAGACATTAAGAATGGATGGATGGACGGAGTCTGACTGAACCTGTTCAAGTCCTCAGGTGCATCAGCTGCTCCATATTTGATGAGGCTGCTGCTTCTTTTATTTATTTATTTATTTTTTTTACTCGGAATATCGATTAACATTTTCCCGTCACCCAGAGTTCAAGTAAAGTTGGTAAAGTCGGTGCTTTGGAAAAAAGAAAACAACCCCAATCCCAGCTGACATTTCAAATTTGGAGTCGCAAATGAACCTGCATGTTTTTATGGGTGGGGGGGGGAGGGGGGGGCGGGGGGGGGGGGGGTCAATGATGCTCAATGATTAAACTCTATCCAGCATCACAACAGCTTTGTCCCGGTGGAACCACTGCGATGAGTTCTGTGTGATTATCCACCGCAAACGTCCTGATCACATGTGACACAGACCTGATGATGTCATCATCATCAGCAGCAGCGAAGGAGGAATCTTCACCTCTGACTCTGACTCTGACTCGGGCCCTCGCAGCACCCGCCACCTCCCTTCCACATGCCATCTATTTAAAACCATGCCTCACGGGTTCGTCTTTGTCATGGCCGCTTGGCGGTAACCATGGCGACGGAGGACGTCGACCGGGAGCTGTGACAAACAGCCAGTGTGTCTGCCGGGTGTCGTGATTGAGTATTTACACGCGTCCTCTTTGAGTAGGAAGCGGACGAGTGGGTGCAACGAGACGCAGATTCACGCCGCCGGAGCGTGTTTCCTCGGAGCGGAGGTGGCGTCGGCGACATTCCTCGCCACTCTCCGCCTCACCGCACCCGATACGAGGGGGTGCGGCGAGACACGGTGCTCTCCAGACAGCTCCTTCCTGTCGACGCTCATCAGAGCCGGAGGGGGAGACGCGCCGCGCCCTCGGTGTACGTCGGTGAAAAGTTGGCGGCGATGAGCGCTGTCTCGGAGAAATGGGAACGTGAACCGTTCTCACCTTTCACCGCCGCGCCGCGCCGCCATTATTGGCGGCTTTGCGCCTCAAAGCGCCATTAACTCAGACCGCTCGAGTCCAGGTTTCAATTATTTCCAATTATTCTGTTATTGAACGCTGTCGCTCGCTCGCTCGGACAAATGTCGGGTTCGTTATCCGAGGTTCATCAAAGATAAACCCGGCCTCGTATCGACTCGGTGGCAAAATGGTGGCTGATAACACGAGATCATCCCGGACCATGTTACGCACAGAATTGGTTCGATTCCCCCCAGTTGCAATTTAATCGCCGTTTCACAAACTCTCATTTTAAACCTATCCTCCATCAGAGGTCTAATTCCCATTGGTCGCACTTTTACAGATATCGCGTCGACCGCCTGCGACCGGATCTGCATTGAAAATGTGGAGGAAACAGAACAGAGAGAGAGAGAGAGAGAGAGAGGAGAGTCATAATTGTGATTGCAGCGATCGGCGCAGGGACCTTATCTTTGTGCAGTCGCCACTTAAAGGTGCAGTGTGTACGATTTGGTGACATCTAGTGGTGAAGTTGCATGTTGCATCCATAAAGGAGGCTAAACACAAAGGCAGGGTACTGGTAGTTCCCCATGTTTCCAAACATGGTGAACCTGAAGTAAAAGGAGCCAGTGCTGTTTTCCATGTCAGCCACACCACACTCAGACAGCAACGATCAAAAACACAGTTGATACCAATCGCCGTCAAACCAACTCCGACTACTGTATCTGTGAGGAAGAGGATCAGATGAAGTCAGTATCTTGATAAATACAGGACACAGGACACAAAATAATTCTGTTGAGGCTCTTCCACATGAGAATTCTACTGGTCGATTAATCAGCCACGCTGGACAGTGGCAGAACTAGACTTTTAAACAAGGAGTGGCAAGAGGGTGGGCATGATTTTCAATGGACTTCCTGTCGTTTTGCTAGCTTAGAGGGAAGTACAACTATCAACTATCAACAATTGGTCTGATCGTATTAAAACTTGTCACTGGTACGGTCATATGTTAGTCGTGTTGGGTATCTTGACCTAGACCACACCCATTCCCCTCAATATTTTTTTCCTGCAAAAATTTAACATGTGCAAAGTTTTATGCCAATCTAACCAGACTCTCAGGAGGATCTACATTTTTTATAGGTTTTGTATATGTTACTTTGCACATACCATTTATGGGACCTTTTGACCGAGACTTTTTCAAAGAACTACCGAAGTTAAGATTGACCAAGTTCCTGTCATTTAGCTAGTAAAAGAGGAAGTAGAACTGATCTTGTAAACTCTCAGTTTGATTATAATGAAACTGTGAACACTGGTTGAAAACACTGCCTGCCCTGAGGCTGTGTACAAAATGTGGTGTAAATTGGCTGCTAGGTGGCGCTAAACATATTTACATCTCTTGAAATAACCATCGGATTGATAAAACACTCGCTTGAGTTGTTAATCAAATGATTCTAATGTTCGACTTATTGAAGGAGGGACCTCGGGCGTCACCTGTGCAGACTTGCTCCACAGGTCTGGTTGTAATATGATGACCAACACATTTAGTCTTCTTTGTCACTTAACTATGACGCAAATTAATTACCAAGTATAAAGAAAATTCCAACGTTTTTTCACGTACGGCCCCTCCCACCGTGGGCCTACCAGCACCACACATAAATCTCTTCTCTTCGACACTTTCAACTTGTCATTGGTTTAAAATTCAAGAGAAAACCACTTTAAAACTTACATCAGAATGATGTGTTCAGGTAGGTATCCAGGTGTCCATGCCATACAGCCACTTTACTCATTTACTCTAATAGGCTTTTGAAGGATAACGAGGCTGAGGATCCCTGTCCGCGCACATTTAGGCTGATCGATGTTGGTGTAAGGCATTCCCAGAGGCCCCCCCGCCCCGCGCTCCTGCAGCACAGCCCCACCCCCAGCACCAGGCCTCCATGCAGCGTGGTCTGCCACTCCCAAACAGGATCCGCCTCACCACGGAGGCGGGACCCCATCAGCCCCGCACCCCAGGAGGCAAGGGCAGAGAGCCGTAGCACAGGACCACCCACCCCCGTCCCGGAGCCAAAGCGGGGTGTCCCCCGAGCCACTGTTCCAGCCCCGTCGGCAAAGAGGCAAGGGACCGGAGACCTGCAGACCTTCAGCCAAGGCTGACATGTCCAGCCCGGCCATATTATTGTGGATGTATTGTGCTCGTGTGTGAATTGAGTATGTATCTATATGGTGGGTTGGTGTTGACTAAAGTGCAGTTAAAATTGGGGTGGTAATTGTGTCAGAAGGTCCCAGCTGCTGGCTGACAGCTGGGTCCCCTAAGTGTCTAAGAGTCTACAGTGCAAGTAAAATTGGAGGCGGCTCCATCAGTGGGCAGAGCACGAAGGAGGGCCACTGGCTGATAGCTCCCCCGGTAGTCGCCCGTGACCTGCAGAAACGTTCCAAGACCCTAAAGTGTTTGTTGTGTGACATGACTGGGTGGGGCGTGACAGCGGCAGGTCCGCGCGGTGCCAGGTTGCAGACTGGCACCACCACCCCATCACGCCCTCGCTCCTGCAGAGAGGGGCGACAAGGCCTACCTGGTTTCGGGGGGTCTCGAAGAGGCCCCAGAACAGATGCAGGGGCCCCGAAGCGTTGCACCCCACCCCTGTCCACAAAGAGACAAGGCTGGCGGGGCACCACCGCCCCAGGTTCGGCGTCCCCCACCGGCAAGGGAACCAAGCCTCGCCCCCAGAGCCCGGCACCAGAGAGCCCAACCGCACCGCAGAGGCCAGTTGGGTCCCAGGCCCACCCGTTCCCCGCACCTCCACCCTCTCCGATCCAAGCCAGGGAAGAAAACCCCCACCACGCCGCCCTGAAGTCAGCTGTTGTGATACCTCCCCTGGTCCCACTAGGAAACCAGGGCCCCCCCACCCGCCCCAAAGGGTCAGGGACTGGGAACCATACCCCCAGTGAAAGCATGTCCCGCGGTTTAACCATTCCACACACTATAGAAATTATTGCACAATTCATTTGAATTCTTCAATTTTGAGTTTATCAAGATCAAAATTATTATTGTAGTTAATTTCAAACTCTGTTATGAGTGAGGTATGGTTATTAAGGAGTTTTTAATAATTGTCAAGCTTTAAACCTACAACATGTTAAAGCAATAAGGAGAAACAGACTTTATTGTACATTGGCATCACATCTTGTATGGTTATGAGAAGAAAAGCTGAACAAAAGATTTAGCAAAATAAAATAAAAATAAAAAAATACATTTAACATATACATTTGTATAACTTTGCTCCCGGTTCTGTGGAGGTCAGACAAGTTCAGATCAAACAGCTTGTCCTCAAGACATGGATACTTAGAATAATAATGATAATTTGCCATTAAAATATCAATTCATGTGGAAGCAGAACAACCACTGTGAGAAGTAAAAAGTGTGTGAACCACTAGAACTGACATCGATGCTGCTATTATACATACACACATTGTACAATTGTACAAGAAGAATGAATTGAAAGATGATGCAACAGCAACAGGTCTCAAGTGTCAGTGCATCATTTGGCTCGAATGATAAACTGTGCAATTCTTTTTCTTATCTGCGTCAATTTCAAACCGTACATGAGAGGGTTGAGGATGGGAGGAATGAGGACAAACTCCATCGCCATGAAATTTGTGAAGGCTTGCGGCATTAATCTCGTTCCGAATCTCACGTACATCAAGTCAAAGAGCACACAGACGACCAAGGTGATTAAACACAGTAGATGTGGCAGACAGGTTTGCATGAACTTGTTTCTATTCTCTCCTGAGCGAAAACAGTGTTTGATCAAGTACATGTACGACCAAACAATCATCAAGACGAAAAAAAAGGAGAGTGTGAAATTCATGGCCGGGATGATGACATTAGCTAGAGGGGGAGAACAAGCCAATCTGTTAATTAAATAATTGATACAGTAGATTTTAGGAATGTGTGAACCACACAACCGTACCACAGAAGTTGTTATGGTGCCTACCGACACCATGTAATGAGGCACAAGCCAAGCAACAAACACAAAAATACTTATTTTTTCCTTGGTCATGACAGAGTGATACATCAGGGGCCGACATATGGCCACGTATCTGTCGTAGGCCATGAGCAGGAGGATGGTGAAATCTGCGCAGACGGAAGCATACAGCACAAAACCCTGCAAGAGACACCCGCTGTAAGAGATGACGTGAGAGGTCGACAGAAGGTCCTTCAGGAACTTTGGGTAAAAGCCGGTAGCCCCATACAGTGCGTTTATGCACAGGTTACACAGGAAGATGTACATGGGCTGGTGGAGCTGCTTGTCCACCACGATGGTCACAATGATGGTCACGTTGGCAAACCAGATCACACAGTAACTCAACAAAGTGAGGATGAAGAGGACGGCTCTGTAGTCTGCTGTGCCGCTCAGCCCCGACAGAGTGAACATGGAACCGGATGAAAAGTTATTCATCGTTTACGTCACTGTCCATCCCTGACTCACCTCACCTGTCAATGCGACAGTAGTTTATATCTTTTTGCAGAGTGTGTGTGTGTGTGTGTGAGTGAGTGAGTGAGTGATCATGGAAATTCAAATGATCCAATCCGTGAGCTGGAATAAACCACCAATCAAATCACTGCTTCTCAATCAACCAAATGGGTAGCTGTACTTTTACTCTGTTGATACCTTTGTGGTACTTGTGATGAGATTAAGGATAATGGGGTTTAGAGTATTCCATTATATATAACTAAGTTTTTCTACTTCAATGCCCAAACTGAATTAATTTTAAAAAGGGGAATCAAAACCTTTCTTGTTGTCAGTAAGTAGTTTCACCTGCATTTTTTTTATTTTACTTTATCTTTTTACAGATTTCTGAATCTGACCCCATCTTGCTCTGGTAATAATGTCCAGGAAGTAGAGAACAACAACACCATGGGGTAAATGTGCCGCACAGCCCAAATCAGAAGAAGCTCCGTCACCTCGCTGTCCCACCAGTGTGATATCTGAACTGGAATGATGTGGTGTAAAATGTTAAACGCTGTCAGTGAGTAATTCAAAAAAAGGTTTTCAAAATCCATGTACGTATGTGTACATAACCCCACCCTTCACTAGCACACATGTCCATTCTGGGCCATTGTGGAAATATAGCATCCTCCTTAAAGAGGTTTGTAAATAAGCAGACACTTTTTTTAGAACAATACAATTGACATATACCTAACTTTAATCTCATTCAATTATATTTATTTCTTATTATATTTATTTCATCATTCCTAACACGTCATCCAGTTCTTGATGTAAGTGCAAGGCCTTATTCCACTTGAATGAAATCAACAAATCATATATTAGCATGATTATACTCTCATTAAAACAGTATAATCATTTTATTTCCCATTTCCTACATACTGGACCTTTAAAACATCAGATTAATAAGATCATCAGCCTCTCTCAAACCACAGCGTGTCACAGTCAAAAACATTGAAACCACATCTCTCCCCAGTTCTTATGATTGATATGAACGTATAAGATGAGAAGCTTTATTGTCATTGCACACCAAAATGTCAAAAGCAAAAGTAATATATGTAATAAATATTAAAATGCAGTAAAAATATGATATATATGAATAGACTCTGTTTAACTTAGTGCAAAGAAAAGTTGATGCAGTCGTCCAATTATTGTGTCAGTCGTGTGTGTGTGTGTGTGTGTGTGTGTGTGTGCGCGTGTGAGGGGGGGTGGGATCATGACTCGTATGACTGAGTCTGCCAGTGGAAAGGCTGGTGAAAAGAGCGTCCTGGGTGGGCGGGGTCGTCCCGGATCTTTGTGGCCCGTCCCATGCAGGCACATCTACAGACATGTGAAACACTAAGTACTCAGCCTGAGCTTTTGTAGTGATTCTGTTACATTGATTTAGATGTGAATGGAAAATGTACAATCAAAAATGTCATTTGAGCACAATAAAGTAACTGGATGAA
>JAFBJT010109420.1:56192-73926 GCA_016785325.1 Chascanopsetta lugubris
GAGGAAATGAGAAGCTTTGTTCATTTCATCATATTTAATGCAGTTAGTGGATGTTCACACCATGTGTCCATTTCAACATTCATTCAGTATGTTGAAAGACTGAAGAGTGTGACTTCTCTGTCACAGTCTGTAACACTGGCAGGAGGCAAGGAGACAATACACACAAGAATAACAACGAAATAATGGTAAATGACAAAAAGATATAACATAAACATGCATCAGATATACAGTATATGTGTGTGTATATAGGCTGTGGTGGCAGGAGGCAGGGGTGTGATGTGTTTCCTTGATTTTCCCATGGCCATGAACACAGCTGCCACACATGTGATCATTGCTTACACATTGGTATCATTCTCAAAATGTTTCGTCTGACCTCTGGTAACTTCAGTCCATACACCAGAGGATTGATAACCGGAGGGATGCACACAAACTCCAGCGACAACAACACATACACAAACTGGTTCATATCCTCAGGATCGTACCGACTCAACGCGATGTCACAAAACCCTGCGATGGAATAAATGACAAATGAAACTATGTGCGGCAGACAGCTCTGAAACACTTTCCGTTTGAATTCCGCAGATTTCTTCCAGCAAACCATGAGGATTCGTAAGTAGGTGTAGAGCACAAAGAAAAGAGGCAGGAAAACAATCCCAGTAGTTAAGGTCATACCTACAAAGTGGTTGACGGCCGTACGGACACATGCCAGTTTCACAACATTCCAGTTAGCACAGTACACCTTTGGTATCTCATTGCCGCAAAGAGGAAGCCCGGCAGACAGAGAGATGCACACCATGAGTGCAATGGTAGGAAAAAACAACGCGATCACCAGTAAATTAAAGACTGTTTTAGGAGTCATGTGTATGTGATAGTGCAGCGGCTTGCAGACCGCGATAAATCTGTCATAAGCCATTATGCCCAGAATGGTCATTTCAAAGCCGGCATACGAGTATATAACAAAGATCTGGGTGAAACACGCCGGACGTGAGATCAGGTGAGCGTCTGACAGGAGGTCAGCAAGGAACCTGGGGAGGAATCCAGCAGAGCCGTACAGAGAGTTAATGGACAACACGACGAGGAAAATGTACATGGGCTCGTGCAGGGACTTCTCCCTAAACACCACCAGGATTATGACCAGATTGGCGGAAACGACAAAGCCATAGAGCAGGAGGCTAAACACAAAGGCAGGGTACTGGTAGTTCCCCATGTTTCCAAACATGGTGAACCTGAAGTAAAAGGAGCCAGTGCTGTTTTCCATGTCAGCCACACCACACTCAGTCAGCAACGATCAAAAACACGGTTGATGCCAATCGCCGTCAAACCAACTCCCAACTACAGCATCTGTGAAGAAGAGGATCAGATGAAGTCAGTAGCTTGATAAATACAGGACACAGGACACAAGAGAATTCTGTTGAGGCTCTTCCACTTGAGAATTCTACTGGTCGAAGAGTCGTTCACGCTGGACAGTGGCGGAACTAGACTTTTAAACAAGGAGTGGCAAGAGGGTGGGCGTGGTTTTCAATGGACTTTCTGTCCTTTTGCTAGATTAGAAGGAAGTACAACTATCAACTATCAACCATTGTTCTGATTGTCTTGAAACTTGTCATTGGTTAGGGTTTGGGAGAGTCTGGGAGTCTGAGAGTCTGGTTAGATTGGAATGAAACTTTGCACGTACCATTTATGGGACCTTTTGACCGAGACTTTTTGAAAGAACTACCGAAGTTCTGATTGAACAACTTCCTGTCATTTAGCTAGTAAAAGAGGAAGTAGAACTGATCTTGTAAACTCTCGGTTTGATTACAATGGAACTGTGAACACTAGTTGAAATCACTGGCTGCCCTGAGGCAGTATACAAACGTTGGTGTAAATTAGCCGCTAGGTGGCGCTATCAACAACATATTTATATCTCTTGAAATATCCATCGGATTGATAAAACACTTGCTTGAGTTGTTAATCATATGACTCTAAAGTTCGACTTGTTGAGGGAGGGACCTCGGGCTTCACCTGTGCAGACTTGCTCCACAGGTCTAGTTGTAATATGTTGACCTTAACTATGACACAAATTAATTACCAAGTATAAAGAAAATTCCAACTTTTTTATCACGTAAGGCCCCTCCCACCGTGGGCCTACTGGCACCACACATAAATCTCTTCTCTTCGACACTTTCAAATTGTCATTGGTTTAAAACTCAAGAGAAAACCACTTTAAAACTTACGTCAGAATGATGTGTTCAGGTAGGTATCCAGGTGTCCATGCCATACAGCCACTTTACTCATTTACTCTAATAGGCTTTTGAAGGATAACGAGGCTGAGGATCCCTGTCCGCGCACATTTAGGCTGATTGATGATTGATGCGTCCGTGCAGGTCTCGTGCCTTTGTGCAACCTAGTTAATATAATTTTGATAGCACCGCCCATACACAGTGACCTGTCAATGACCTGTGGTGACACCTGAGGTGTCCAATCGGGTTCCAGGCCAACACTCTAGCTCCGTCCCCGGAGCTATGATTTATAAATACTCGTGGTCCATGCAACCATTGTTGTCCCTTAAATGGCACAATAGATCCCCTTTCAATATCTCACTCGCCCTCTACGCAGTCTATTAATTACAGTCTCTGCAACAACAACTAAACTAGTGGGGATAAAAGTTTGCTTCATTAAACAAGTGGTTAATATCAGATTAGAATAACATGGAGTGAAATAGAAAACTTTGATTGTCATTGTACTATGAGTAAACAGACAGGATTCGAGTCCTAATGTGAACACATTGGGCTCAGGGGTTTAATGAAAGCAACAATTCACTCTCTCACTTAAAATAAAATACAATAAAATGAAATACCAGTAATGTATTTTCCACCTCTACCACTAGATCCATTTCACCACAATCGTATAAACTGGACATTTGAATTACCTTACTGCCTCTTCTCTGTGGATAAAACAATGTCACAGCGTCTTCTGAGCACAGCCTGTAAGTTGATCACCATTACAAGTTATATGTTGTGTTTGTTGTACTGAAAAACACTATAATTGTTGAAAAAATGCTAATTTATACGTTAGCATTGTCACGGTAGCATTAGCACGCTAACTCGTTGGCAGAGCAACGTTAGCCTTAGGATATGGATAGACTCCTTCCTGGTACTTAACCTTAATGTGAATAATTGGGTCATGCTTCGAATTTTTGCTCATGTGTTGTGAGCGAGGATGTCGAGCCGGACAGAGCACAGGGAGTGGATAGAAACAGAGACAAAGAACAGTGGGGGATGGGGGAGAAGAGGGTGGACAGATAGAGAGACAGAAGGGGGGATCACTGCACCATTGCATGGATTGCTCAAAATACACATGAAGAGCAAACATTCACCAGCGCCATTCAACTTAAATACCATCACCAGAGACAGGTGCCCGTAACAAATGTATTCATGTTGTTAGCTATTTGAGTGTGAGTGCTGAAATTGAAATTGCAAGTGTCACATCGTTTTGGGGAGAAAAACACATACATTAGATAAGTGAGAGGGGAGGGGTAGAAAGTACAGTAGAAATAATAGGGATGAACTACAGTAGAAAAAAATATGCAAAAGGAAGTAAGGAAAGCAAGTTAGTAGAGGCTCACCTAGGAGTGGTTAGACATGATGTTGTGGAGCATGCACGATACACCGGAGAGTATAGGCGAGGAGGGAAGGGTGGTGTGTGTGCGCACTGAGGTTCATCATCTGTGGGCCGCAACATGACTAGAAGGCCACGGTCCTACCGCCCGGCCCAGACATGCACCAGCCACGGCCGCCAGGGGCCCAACACCCCCAATGTACGGCACAGGAGAGCAGGCCACCAGCCCGCCCCAGGAGACAGCCCGGAGTGAGTGACGGAAGGGGTCAGCGCACAGGCCAGCGCGGTAGTCCAATGGAGCACGGAAGCAAGGGGCCCCCGGGCAAGCCCAGGCCGAGCGCGGCCCGTGAGTCCCGGCACCAGGGGCACCAGGGGACCAATCCAGCTCCCAGCAGGAGGCCATGCTGGTCTCCGGGCGGCACCCCAAGTCCCCGCCCAGGGGCAGGTCGAGGCTGGCCCCAAATGCCACCCCCAAACAGGATCTGCCCCACCACTGAGGCAGGACCCCATCAGCCCACACCCCATAAGGCGGAGGGCAGAGAGCCATTGCACGGGACCACCCACCCCCGTCCCGGAACCAAAGCGGGGTGTCCCCCGAGCCACTTGTCCAGTCCCGTCGACAAGGAGGCAAGGGAGCGAGACCTGCAGACCCTCAGCCAAGGCTACCATGTCCAGCCCAGCCATATTATTGTGGATGTATTGTGCTCGTGTGTGAATTGAGTATGTATGTATATGGTGGGTTGGTGTTGACTAAAGTGCAGTTAAAATTGGGGTGGTAATTGTGTCAGAAGGTCCCAGCTGCTGGCTGACAGCTGGGTCCCCTAAGTGTCTAAGTGTCTACAGTGCAAGTAAAATTGGAGGCAGCTCCATCAGTTGGCAGAGCACGGAGGAGGGCCACTGGCTGATAGCCCCCCCGGTACTCACCCGTGACCTGCAGAGCCGCTCCAAGACCCTAAAGTGTTTGTTGTGGGACATGACTGTGTGGGGCGCGACAGCGGCAGGTCCACGCGGTGCCAGGTTCCAGACTGGCACTGCCACCCCATCACGCCCTCGCTCCCGCAAAGAGGGGTGACTAGGCCTACCTTGGTCTCAGATGGTCTCGAAGAGGCCTTGTGAAGAGTGATAAATTATTGCACAATTTATTCGAATTGTTCAATTTTAAGCTTATCGCACAAAATTATTATTTTCGTAAATTTTAAACTCTGTTATGAGCGAGGTATGATCGGTAAGAAGGTATATCGGTATCACAATTGTTAAGCTTTAAACCTACAACATGTTAAAGCAATAAGGAGAAAAAGACTTTATTGTACATTGGCATCACATCTTGTATGCTCAGTGGAAGAAAAGCTGAACAAGAGATTCAGCAAAATAAAAAAATAAAATAAAAAATACATTTAACATATACATTTGTATAACTTTGCTCCCGGTTCTGTGGAGGTCAGACAAGTTCAGATCAAACAGCTTGTCCTCAAGACATGGATACCTACAATAATAATAATAATTTGCCATTAAAATATCAATTCATGTGGAAGCAGAACAACCATTGTGAGAAGTAAAAAGTGTGTGAATCACTAAGAACTGACATCGATGCTGCTATTGTACATACACAAATTGTACAATTGCACAAGAGGAATGAATTGAAAGATGATGCAACAGCAACAGGTCTCCAGTGTCAGTGCATCATTTGGCTCGAATGATAAACTGTGCAATTCTTTTTCTTATTTGCGTCAACTTCAAACCGTACATGAGAGGGTTGAGGATGGGAGGAATGAGGAGAAACTCCATCGCCATGAAGTTTGTGAAGGCTTGGGGCATTAATCTCGTTCCGAATCTCACGTACATCAAGTCAAAGAGCAGACAGACGACCAAGGTGATTAAACACAGTAGATGTGGCAGACAGGTTTGCATGAACTTGTTTCTATTCTCTCCTGAGCGAAAACAGTCTTTGATCAAGTATATGTACGACCAAACAATCATCCAGACAAAAGAGAGGCAGAGTGTGAAATTCATGGCCGGGACGATGACGCTAGCTAGAGGGGGAGAACAAGCCAGTCTATTGATTAAATAGTTGATACAGTAGATTTTAGGAATGTGTGAACCACACAACCGTACCACAGAAGTTGTTATGGCACCTACCAACACCATGTAATGAGGCACAAGCCAAGCAACAAACACAAAAATACCTATTTTTTCCTTGGTCATGACAGAGTGATACATCAGTGGCCGACATATGGCCACGTATCTGTCGTAGGCCATGAGCAGGAGGATGGTGAAATCTGCGCCGACGTAAGCATGCAGCACAAAACCCTGCACGAGACACCCGCAGTAAGAGATGACGTGAGAGGTCGACAGGAGGTCCTTCAGGAACTTTGGGTAAAAGCCGGTAGCCCCATACAGTGCGTTTATACACAGGTTACACAGGAAGATGTACATGGGCTGGTGGAGCTGCTTGTCCACCACGATGGTCACAATGATGGTCACGTTGGCCAACCAGATCACACAGTAACTCAACAAAGTGAGGATGAAGAGGACGGCCCTGTAGTCTTCTGTGCCGCTCAGCCCCGACATAGTGAACATGGAAACTGATGAAAAGTTATTCATCATTTACATCAATGTCCATCCCTGACTCACCTCACCTGTCACTACTACAGTGGTTTATATTTTGTCAGAGCAGCAGCTGTGTGTGTGTGTGAGTGATCATGAGATTCAAATGATCCAATCAGTGAGCTGGAATAAACCACCAATCAAATCACTGCTTCTCAATCAACCAAATGGTTAGCTGTACTTTTACTCTGTTGATACCTTTGTGGTACTTGTGATGAGATTAAGGATAATGGGGTTTAGAGTATTCCATTATATATAACTAAGTTTTTCTACTCCTATGCCCCAAATGAATTCATTTTAAAAAGGGGAATCAAAACCTTTCTTGTTGTCAGTAAATAGTTTGACCAGCAATGTTTTTATTTTACTTTATCTTTTTACAGATTTCTGAATCTGACCCCATCTTGCTCTGGTAATGATGTCCAGGAAGTAGAGAACAACAACACCATGGGGTAAATGTGCCGCACAGCCCAAATCAGAAGAAGCTCCATCACCTCGCTGTCCCACCAGTGTGATATCTGAACTGGAATGATGTGATGTAAAATGTTAAACGCTGTCAGTGAGTAATTCAAAAAAAGGTTTTCAAAATCCATGTACGTATGTGTACATAACCCCACCCGTCTCGAGCACACATGTCCATTCTGGGCCTCTGTTGAAATATGGCATCCTCCTAACAGAGGTTTTCAAATAAGCAGACGCTTTTTTAGAACACTACACTTGACAGATACCTAATTTTAATCTCATTCAATTATACTTATTTCTTATGTTATTTATTTCATCATTCCTAACACGTCATCCAGTTCTTGATGTAAGTGCAAGGCCTTATTCCACTTGAATGAAATCAACAAATCATACATTAGCATGATTATACTCTCATTAAAACAGCATAATTATTTTATTTCCCATTTCCTACATACTGGACCTTTAAAACATCAGATTAATAAGATCATCAGCCTCTCTCAAACCACAGCGTGTCAGTAGAGTGTGTGTGTGCGTGTGAGGGGGGGAGGGATCATGGTTCCTGCAGCAGTCTCTTCACAGCCATGGAGAAGAAGCTGTCTTTGAGCCTCTTGGTGCAGACTCGTATGACTGAGTCTGCCAGTGGAAAGGCTGGTGAAAAGAGCGTCCTGGGTGGGCGGGGTCGTCCTGGATCTTTGTGGCCCGTCCCATGCAGGCACATCTACAGACATGTGAAACTCTAAGTACTCAGCCTGAGCTTTTGTAGTGATTCTGTTACATTGATTTAGATGTGAATGGAAAATGTACAATCAAAAATGTCACTTGAGCACAATAAAGTAACTGGATGAATTGTTCATTTGAGAATCGTATTCTTTTTTTTTTTGTTCTGCGGCTGCGGATTGACACATTTATCATTAACAAAGAAAATGAGAAGCTTTGTTCATTTCATCATATTTAATGCAGTTAGTGGATGTTCACACCATGTGTCCATTTCAACATTCATTCAGTATGTTGAAAGACTGAAGAGTGTGACTTCTCTGTCACAGTCTGTAACACTGGCAGGAGGCAAGAAGACAATACACACAAGAATAACAAAGAAATAATGGTAAATGACAAAAGATATAACATAAACATACACCAGATATACAGTATATGTGTGTATATAGGCTGTGGTGGCAGGAGGCAGGGGTGTGATGTGTTTCCTTGATTTTCTCGTTTCCTGTGAGAGTTCATAGGTTCAGAGCAGTATTGCGTTCTCGTAGCCTGTGTGTGAAACAATCATGGCCATGAACACAGCTGCCACACGTGATCATTGCTTACACATTGGTATCATTCTCAAAATGTTTCGTCTGACCTCCGGTAACTTCAGTCCATACACCAGAGGATTGATAACCGGACCGGGGGGATGCACACAAACTCCAGCGACAACACCACATACACAAACTGGTTCATATCCTCAGGATCGTACCGACTCAACGCGATGTCACAAAACCCTGCGATGGAATAAATGACAAATGAAACTACGTGCGGCAGACAGCTCTGTAACACTTTCCGTTTGAATTCCGCCGATTTCCTCCAGCAAACCATGAGGATTCGTAAGTAGGTGTAGAGCACAAAGAAAAGAGGCAGGAAAGCGATCCCTATAGTTAAGGTCATACCTACAAAGTTGTTGACGGCCGTACGGACACATGCCAGTTTCACAACATTCCAGTTAGCACAGTACACCTTTGGTATCTCATTGCCGCAAAGAGGAAGCCCGGCAGACAAAGAGATGCACACCGTGAGTGCAAAGGTAGGAAAAAACAACGCGATCACCAGTAAATTAAAAACTGTCTTAGAAGTCATGTGTATGTGATAGTGCAGCGGCTTGCAGACTGCGATAAATCTGTCATAAGCCATTATGCCCAGAATGGTCATTTCAAAGCAGGCATACGTGTATATAACAAAGATCTGGGTGAAACACGCCGGACGTGAGATCAGGTGAACGTCCGACAGGAGGTCAGCAAGGAACCTGGGGAAGAATCCAGCAGAGCCATACAGAGAGTTAATGGACAACATGGCGATGAAAATGTACATGGGCTCGTGCAGGGACTTCTCCCTAAACACCACCAGGATTATGACCAGATTGGCGGAAATGACAAAGCCATAGAGCAGGAGGCTAAACACAAAGGCAGGGTACTGGTAGTTCCCCATGTTTCCAAACATGGTGAACCTGAAGTAAAAGGAGCCAGTGCCGTTTTCCAGTGCTGTTTTCCATGTCAGCCACACCACACTCAGTCAGCAACGATCAAAAACACGGTTGATGCCAATCGCCGTCAAACCAACTCCCAACTACGGCATCTGTGAAGAAGAGGATCAGATGAAGTCAGTAGCTTGATAAATACAGGACACAAGAGAATTCTGTTGAGGCTCTTCCACTTGAGAATTCTACGGGTCGAATAGTCGTTCACACTGGACAGTAGCGGAACTAGACTTTTAAACAAGGAGTGGCAAGAGGGTGGGCGTGGTTTTCAATGGACTTCCTGTCCTTTTGCTAGATTAGAAGGAAGTACAGCTATCAACTATCAACCATTGTTCTGATTGTATTGAAACTTGTCACTGGTTAGGGTTTGGGAGAGTCTGGGAGTCTGGTTAGATTGGCATGAAACTTTGCACGTACCATTTATGGGACCTTTTGACCGAGACTTTTTGAAAGAACTACTGAAGTTCTGATTGAACAACTTCCTGTCATTTAGCTAATAAAAGAGGAAGTAGAACTGGTCTTGTAAACTCTCGGTTTGATTACAATGAAACTGTGAACACTAGTTGAAAACACTGGCTGCCCTGAGGCAGTGTACCAACTTTGGTGTGAATTAGCCGCTAGGTGGCGCTATCAACAACATATTTATATTTCATGAAATATCCATCGGATTGATAAAACACTTGCTTGAGTTGTTAGTCATATGACTCTAATGTTCGACTTGTTGAGGGAGGGACCTCGGGCGTCACCTGTGCAGACTTGTTCCACAGGTCTTGTTGTAATATGTTGACCTTAACTATGACACAAATTAATTTCCAAGTATAAAGAAAATTCCAACTTTTTTTCACGTAGGCCCCCTCCCACCGTGGGTCTACCGGCACCACACATAAATCTCTTCTCTCCGACACTTTCAAATTGTCACTGGTTTAAAACTCAAGAGAAAACCACTTTAAAACTTACGTCAGAATGATGTGTTCAGGTAGGTATCCAGGTGTCCATGCCATACAGCCACTTTACTCATTTACTCGAATAGGCTTTTGAAGGATAACGAGGCTGAGGATCCCTGTCCGCGCACATTTAGGCCGATTGATGCCTGATTGCGTCCGTGCAGGTCTTGTGGCTTTCTGCAACCTAGTTAATATAATTTTGATAGTACCGCCCATACACAGTGACCTGTCAATGACCTGTGGTGACACCTGAGGTGTCCAATCGCGTTCCAGGCCAACACTCTAGTTCCGTCCCCTGAGCCATTATTTATAATGACCCGTGGTCCATGCAACCATTGTCTGTTATTCTCTGAAGTGCTCTATGAGGGCTGGGGTATAAAATTTGAAGCTCACAACTGTTATTAAATTTGAATTTTGCATACTTTGCATACTCCAATCATGTGTTAATCACGGTTTCTTGCATTGTCTGAGGTCTTATTTCATGCTGTATGTTTTTGTTCCTGAAGCCATCACTACTGTTCTAATGACAAAGAGCCAAGACAAATATCCGCAAATTCAATTTGTTTTGGTTTGTTTGTATTTGTCATATTATATCATCATTTTCTTTTCCAAGAACAAAAGCCTTGATAGTGATTCATTAGATAACATCATATTTAATGGTGAAGCAGTGTTGTCAGTACTTTAAACCAGACCTATATGGATTGTTTGGTCCAAACCAGTATGTTTGAACCAAACCAGAGAGCTTCCTCTGACCGTGGTTCTGACCAACAGACCCAAAGTTATTCGTATTGAAAAAAATTATTTCCATTTCTAATGGAAGAAATCACATTTGAAATGATTAGACTTGAGTTTCTTGACGTTGTGTAGACTTGCTTGAATTTGCTTGAACTGTCGTTTTCAAAGTCTTGAAATGAGCCTTTTGTATTCATCACATACTCAGTGTGTAGAACACCTAGGGCCCAGGTCTTGTGTTGGCTTGTGGCGTGGAACGGGAGAACAACCCCACATGAGCAGGCTGAGGGGAAGGATTGAAGTTTCATGTTGGTAGGCTGGGAGCAGATCTTGAAAATCAGACCCACTCAAGGCCGTTAAAATAGCTGATCTAGAGATGTGAGCTTAGAGAGAAGGTCTTTGACTTCATCTCATTAAACAATAATTGAAGTACCGAAGTCTCTGAGATAACTTTCCCAGTGTTTTCTTCAGTTATCCCAACTGTGAAAGTGTTTCTAGAAGCAGGCTGTCCTATGTGGCCTAAACACCTTTGGGCCATCATTAGCTCACTGTTTCTGTTCCCGGCGCTCCTGTTGTTTGCCACTGACGCACCCCCGGGAGGTAACGATACACTTGACAGCAGCAGTCGTCCGCTTTGGACTCTGGATTTTGAATTAGAAAAATATGCTAGTCACTGTGTAGGTAGTAATTATATTTGTATTTTATTATTATACTATTAACACTAAAGACATTTTTACAAATGTATAATCACCCCAATGTATGACTTGTTTTGTTTTTTTACATAACCCTCGAATGAGCCCTTTTATGTATATTTACACCAGGAGCGGGTCCACCCTTTGGGGGCCGCCTTTTTTTTTACAATAGCCCAGAGTGGACGTACCAAACATGTTTTGAGTTTTAATGACAACCGAGGGTTACTATAGTTTCTCCTACATGCTCGAAAAGGAGGAGTGAGGTGATGGTTACAATATGCAGCTTCACCTGTAGATGTCACCAAATCTTACACATTGCACCCTTAATGTCGGTTTGTGTCATTTGATACTAATGTGAAACAATGGGATTAGGTGACTATGACATATCAATCAGATCTTGGCCTCCTACTTGTCTTTGTACTCCTGTTGACTCCTGTCCCTGTATATCAAATTTAGATTCAATCTCTGAGCAGCTGCCATGTACAAATGTATTATCCTCTTTCTAACTTTAGTCAGGATCAGCCTGATAAAATAAGATAATCCTTTATTATTCCCACAGTGGGGTCATTTGCAAACAAAGAAATCTCTGCTGGCCTCTGTTTATACTGTCTCACATTTCACTGACTGATGGTCCTATGGTCTGGAGAGGGGGTGGAGTGGGATTCGACACTCGGTAGGGTTTTTACAACGGGTCACAAAGCGATTGTGATTGGAAATCAATATACATTTTTACAATCGTTGAAATCAGCCAATGTCACGTATTCTCTATCGGAAGCTAAAATTACAAAGTGGAGTCATATTGTTGAGATTTGGGGAGTTTGTACCGAGCTTGCCTTGCTTTTTTAAATACTATTAAGAGTCACCTAAGTCTTTATGATATACATATCTAAATGGTATTGACACAAAGTGCCGTGTTGTGACAGCGACACCTCATCAAGTGTCAGCGCAAACTGTAAACACTGTAAATGTTGTGGTATCAGAATATAAAGGAACAACTGTGTCGGAAGAAGTGCCCTTTTAAGTTCATTCCTTAATGTTTAGTTATTGATCCATGATTCCCTCCATCAGTGATTCAAGCTTGGCCACTCCGACTGTGCGTATGTACAGCGGTTTCTATGAGGGTCCCGTGAAGCTTGATGCCCGCCAGTGAAATATTGTGGCCTGTGAGGGTTGAGAGCATCGCCATGCTGCTCCCCTGGAAAACTCCCCACAACTAGAGATCGACATATTTTACAATTGTTTTGCAACATACAGACGTGATGGCTGCCCAGTCAATACTGCTTCTGTACAATGTGTCTGGGTGTTGATTCACATTTACTCAGATTCTTTGATCATGTAGTGTGTGAATATTTTTGATTTTTGTTTGTGGAGTGTGTCGCAAGTCTAGGTGTAAAGTAAACAATCATAAAACATATTCTATTCTATTACAGCACACCATGAGTTTGACTTGCTAATATAGAAGTCACTATAAAGGGCAGTAATCATGATTTAATTCATTATTTTTAATGGTACGCATTGATACACAAACACCTACAACAGTTTTACTTTTGAGGGAGAAATACACAAAGCCACCTCACATCAACAGTAACAGCTAAGATAATATACGTAAATGTAAAGATCATATGTTTACATACAATAATTGTTGAAAATAAGAGCAAAGACCCTAGAATCGTGGAATTTGACCATTTAAGTATATGACATAAAAACTAGCATGTGTTAACATTTGCTTCATTACACATCAGTCATATGAACATCAGTCGCATTGAGACCAGTGATGCACATGTTGCCCAAACACATGGGTTCATCAGAGCTTTGATCCATTATTGTGAATTAAGTCCAAGATATACTTTAACACCAATATTGCACAAATAGATTAGAGATACAGTATATAAGATTTCAGTCATTATTCTCACTTCTGAAAATATGACCAAACAGTTACATTCTGACATTTTCATTCATTTATAATCCGCTAAATGTTTTATTTCTTTTTATATTCCTCTTAAACGAGCCCATTAATGTATATTTACATGAGGAGCAGCTCCTCTCTACTGGGGCCGCCATGTTTTTACAGGAGTAAAAGTGAGCGAACTAAACATCTTTTGAGTTTGAATGACAACTGAAGTCTACTACAGGTTCTTCTACATGTTTGGAAAGGTGAGGGTGAGGTGATGGATACAACATGCAACTTCACCTCTCCATGTCACCAAATCGTACACACTGCACCTTTCAGCGAGTGAGAAAAATCACCCACACCTTGACCTCTGCAGCACCCCTGCTCACTCCCGCTCACTCCTGTCCAGGGCGACACTGAGCATGCACATTCTCACAGTGGCAGCGGAATGGCCACAGTCCATTCATCTCACCTTCGCCCTGACTTTCAATCTCTGTCCCGCTGTCACGCACAAAGATATCATCCTCCGTCTCACTTTAGTCAGGATCAGCCCGTAGATGATGGGGTTGAGTAGAGGAGGGGTCAAGTGGGGTTGAGTAGAGGAGGGATCAAGAGGAACTGTATGGCCATGAAGTTTCTCAGACTCTGCTTCATAGACGTGGATCCATATCTGGTGTACATGAGGTCGAAAAGCAAAGCGCCAGTGACATTGAGTAAACACAACAAATGCGGGACACACGTCTGCGTGAACTTCCCCAAGCTCTCTTTCGACCTCAGAGCCGATCTCACCAGCGGAACGTACGAAACCAGGATGAACACATAGTGTCCGATGTACATGGAGATAATAACCAGCCCCACGATGTCGTTTGCTCGCGTTGAACCGCAAGCGAGTTTGACGATGGCCCAGTTTTCACAGTAGAGTTTGTCAATGCGCGTGCCGCACAGGCTCAGCATGGAGGACAGAGTTAGAATCAACACGTCGGCGGAGAAAGGAACAAGCCAGGACAGACACACGAACACGGCGGTTCTCCGCAGAGACATGTGCGCGTGGTACTTCAGTGGGAGACATATGGCCACGTACCTGTCGTAAGCCATCAGAGCCAGAGTGGAATAATCAACTTTTACAAAGGAATATATGACAAAGATCTGCATGATGCATCCCGAGTATGATATGGCCTGAACATCAGACAGCAGGTCGGACACAAACTTCGGATAAAAGCCCGTCGTCCCGTAGATCCCGTTCAGGCACAGGTTACACAAACAAATGTACATGGGTTCGTGGAGGTTTCGGTCCAGAGCTATGACCGAAATGAGAGTGAGGTTGACCAACAGGATTATACAGTAGGAGAACAACGAGAGAGAGAACAGAGCAAATCTGTGGTTGACTGTTGCGTTGAAGCCGGACAGCGAAAACACCGCCACACCTGCTGGATTGATCATTTTCACTTAGGGTAAGGCTTAGGGGGGGGGGGGGGGGGGGGGGGGGGGGGGGGGGGGGGGGGGGGGGGGGGGGGGGGGGGGGGGTGACGCTCAGAGTTTGTGTGTGTTACACACATGGACTTAAGTGTTGGATGAGACGGCCCTTGTTGTGATGGGAGGAGTGTTACAGTCGGGGTGCTGACGTCACGTGGAGCTGAGGAAACTCCCAGCGCTGTGGCTGTGATTGACTGTGTCTGCATCATTGCAGACAGCAAATGGTATAATCCTCGCATGTGTGGACAGTGGTTATGAATAAGAAGAACTTTAAATCATTCCGGGAATATAATCCAATTTCGAACACGTTTGCTGATTCGTATTCAACATTGATGGCAAACATCAATAGTTTGACAAGTTAGTTTGAAGTACATTTTCACATCATTCTACATGTGGATTTTAGGGATACAAGTGAATAAGAGTCTTTTTGAATGATTCCGATTAATGAGAGATTACTGATGTGATTCATCACAGTTGAATGTGATACGAGAACAAGATATAGGGTAATAGGTCGGGCCCCCATTCATCAACGTTGACATGTTTCTCAGATTAATATCACGTGCGTATTCCTCTATTCAACATGTGTGTATTCCTCTATTCAACATGTGTGTATTCCTCTATTCAACATGTGTGTATTCCTCTATTCAACATGTGTGTATTCCTCTATTCAACATGTGTGTATTTCTTGGTATCTTTACTTCACCTGGCTGAGGAGCCAGCGCTTCCATATGTGCATCTCAATCAGTGGATCTCTCAATGTGCCTTTCTTTTTCATTATCTTCAGATGGCTGATGAACAAATGCAAACGTGTACACTGACATTTTTCCATTTCTCTTGGTCAAAGAGGTCGATCCCCTGCAGAGAACTGTGAATGAAGCACGGTCGTAATGACCAAAAGGCAGAAAACGAGTTGATTAGAGCAGATGTTTGACGTTGGCAGGGTTCACAGAAACGTTCAAATGAACCTATCCAATTCAATCAGAAATGACATGACATGACATAACTGTCTGCAGTCTCCTCTGTATTCGCGTCTGCAGGTCATGTTATACGGATATGTGACCATACAGTCAGTCACTGAGAGGTCAGCAGGGCCGAGGGCGTCGGTTCATCCCGAAGATGTGATTTAGATGAGTTAGGCTCGACTGGGATGATCAGGCATCGTGTGATTCTTTTGTGTGTGTGTGTGTGTGTGTAGGACTTAGTGCCACCTACTGGTGAAGCTGGGGCGAAAAGCTGAATACGTGGATAGTCTGTTCATTCTTGGTAACTGTAAAAACACACAAAGAAGAATGGCTACCTGTGCAGAGAGGACCTGCTCCAGATGCAACTATAAGAGGCTCTTTCTAGGGATCAATGTGTGCACTTTGATAATTATGCACTCATAGTGTAATTGTACGTTTGATATCTGCAAAAATAAATATAAATAGCCCAGTCAATACTGCTTCTGTACAATGTGTCTGGGTGTTGATTCACATTTACTCAGATTATTTGATCATGTAGTGTGTGAATATTTTGGTTTGTGGAGTGTGTCGCAAGTCTAGGTGTAAAGTAAACAATCATAAAACATATTCTATTCTATTACAGCACACCTTGAGTTTGAATTGATAATATAGAAGTCACTATCAAGGGCAGTAATCATGATTTAATTCATTATCTTTAATGGTACGCATTGATACACAAACACCTACAACAGTTTTACTTTTGAGGGAGAAATACACAAAGCCACCTCACATCAACAGTAACAGCTAAGATAATATATGTAAATGTAAAGATCATATGTTTACATACAATAATTGTTGAAAATAAGAGCAAAGACCCTAGAATCGTGGAATTTGACCATTTAAGTATATGACATAAAAACTAGCATGTGTTAACATTTGCTTCATTACACATCAGTCATATGAACATCAGTCGCATTGAGACCAGTGATGCACATGTTGCCCAAACACATGGGTTCATCAAAGCTTTGATCCATTATTGTGAATTAAGTCCAAGATATAC
This sequence comes from Chascanopsetta lugubris, assembly GCA_016785325.1. Lineage (NCBI taxonomy): Eukaryota > Metazoa > Chordata > Actinopteri > Pleuronectiformes > Bothidae > Chascanopsetta > Chascanopsetta lugubris. The sequence goes on from JAFBJT010109420.1 coordinate 72,828, forward strand.
GTTAACACCAATATTGCACAAATAGATTAGAGAGGCAGTTTATACGATTTTGGTCATTATTCTCACTTCTGAAAATATGACCAAACAGTTACATTCTGACATTTTCATTCATTCATAATCCGCTAAATGTTTTATTTCTTTTTATATTCCTCTTAAACGAGCCCATTAATGTATATTTACATGAGGAGCAGGTCTTCTCTACTGGGGCCGCCATGTTTTTACAGGAGTAAAAGTGAGCGAACTAAACATCTGTTGAGTTTGAATGACAACTGAAGTCTACTACAGGTTCTTCTACATGCTTGGAAAGATGAGGGTGAGGTGATGGATACAACATGCAACTTCACCTCTCCATGTCACCAAATCGTACACACTGCACCTTTCAGCGAGTGAGAAAAATCACCCACACCTTGACCTCTGCAGCACCCCTGCTCACTCCCGCTCACTCCTGTCCAGGGCGACACTGAGCATGCACATTCTCACAGTGGCAGCGGAATGGCCACAGTCCATTCATCTCACCTTCGCCCTGACTTTCAATCTCTGTCCCGCTGTCACGCACAAAGATATCATCCTCCGTCTCACTTTAGTCAGGATCAGCCCGTAGATGATGGGGTTGAGTAGAGGAGGGATCAAGAGGAACTGTATGGCCATGAAGTTTCTCAGACTCTGCTTCATAGACGTGGACCCATATCTGGTGTACATGACGTCGAAAAGCAAAGCGCCAGTGACATTGAGTAAACACAACAAATGCGGGACACACGTCTGCGTGAACTTCCCCAAGCTCTCTTTCGACCTCAGAGCCGATCTCACCAGCGGAACGTACGAAACCAGGATGAACACATAGTGTCCGATGTACATGGAGATAATAACCAGCCCCACGATGTCGTTTGCTCTCGTTGAACCGCAAGCGAGTTTGACGATGGCCCAGTTTTCACAGTAGAGTTTGTCAATGCGCGTGCCGCACAGGCTCAGCATGGAGGACAGAGTTAGAATCAACACGTCGGCGGAGAAAGGAACAAGCCAGGACAGACACACGAACACGGCGGTTCTCCGCAGAGACATGTGCGCGTGGTACTTCAGTGGGAGACATATGGCCACGTAT
>JAFBJT010109420.1:74400-92745 GCA_016785325.1 Chascanopsetta lugubris
TCCTGGGTCCTTTCGGAGCTTTGTAAACACAGAGCGCGCTCGGGTCCGTGTGAGTGAAGATGAGAGGAGGAGGGGGGAGGAGGGGGGATGAGGGGGGGGGGGGGGTGACGCTCAGAGTTTGTGTGTGTTACACACATGGACTTAAGTGTTGGATGAGACGGCCCTTGTTGTGATGGGAGGAGTGTTACAGGCGGGGTGCTGACGTCACGTGGAGCTGAGGAAACTCCCAGCGCTGTGGCTTTGATTGACTGCATCATTGCAGACAGCAAATGGTATAATCCTCGCATGTGTGGACAGTGGTTATGAATAAGTAGAACTTTAAATCATTCCGGGAATATAATCCAATTTCGAACACGTTTGCTAATTCGTATTCAACATTGATGGCAAACAGCAATAGTTTGACAAGTTAGTTTGAAGTACATTTTCACATCATTCTACACGTGGATTTTAAGGATACAAGTGAATAAGAGTCTTTTTGATTGATCCCGATTAATGAGAGATTACTGATGTGATTCATCACAGTTGAATGTGATACGAGAACTGGATATAGGGTAATAGGTCGGGCCCCCATTCATCAACGTTGACATGTTTCTCAGATTAATATCACGTGTGTATTCCTCTATTCAACATGTGTGTATTTCTTGGTATCTTTACTTCTCCACCTGGCTGAGGAGCCAGCGCTTCCATATGTGCATCTCAATTAGTGGATCTATTATCTATACATTCTTGGTAACTGTAAAAACACACAAAGAAGAATGGCTACCTGTGCAGAGAGGACCTGCTCCAGATGCAACTATAAGAGGCTCTTTCTAGGGATCAGTGTGTGCACTTTGATAATTATGCACTCATAGTGTAATTGTACGTTTGATATCTGCAAAAATAAATATAAATAATTTAACCTGAGCTTTAAACTTACTGGTTGAGGGCCACTGTGTGACATGTCATGGAACAGATGCTGCAATGTGTCTCATTGTGGACTTTCGTCTTTACAGTCTGCACACATGAATCCATGAATCTATTTTAATTCATCCAGTGACATCCAAGAATATATCTTTATGACTGTGAACACAGATAATTTGAATGTTTAAACATATACTACACAAATGCCTTCCTGTTTACTCGGGCCAATCTGTCTTTGACCCCACTGACCTTCTCAGTGCAGAGGGAGTTGGCACCTGTTGTCAATGGAGACTTTTGGTTTCAGAGCAAAACATCAACATTAAAGTGATGTCCAGGGGATTCAGAGGTCCAGTGGACTAATGACCCTGAGGCCCAATCATAGTGTTTACTGACTGGGAGTGTGTCTCTGTGACATTGCATCAGGACGGACCAGAGTTACATCAGTCGTTATGTCAACAATAACACAGTCATCTCATGAGACTGGACCGAGCCGGCGCTGTGCCGGGCGCTGCCAATCAGCGTACACAAGTTTTACTTCCATTCGAAAGTGGTTGTGTGTCACAGTCAACTTTTTATTAGGTCAGGGAATAATGGACAGATGGGAATTTCAGTTTGGATCCAAAAGGAAATATCCAAAAGAGAGAAAGAAAATGAAAATGTAACGATGGAAATATTGACTACAATGTCAGCAGGGCATATTACTACTAATAAGAAGAAGAAGAAGAAGAAGAAATGTTCTTTGTATGGCACATTTCATACAAACATTGCAGCTCAAAGTGCTTTACAATAAGAGAAGGAGCATCAAAAGAAGGCTAAGAGCATTTAGAACGTGACAGAAGTGAGAGAGATAAAACAACAATAAAGAAGAATACAATTTTGAAGCCAAGGCTTCAAAGTTTAAACCTGCTCTGTCGGAGATTTGGGCTTGGACCTCTTGTCTCTTATATTTACTGTATTAGGCTACAGAGAGTCACTTTGTAACATTTGGGGTTCGCGGTGTGCCACAGAACTTTTTCAGTCTGACAAATGTGCCAGGGCTGGAAAAAGTTTGAAAAACACCGCCCTAAGCTGCGCGCTTGCGCAATCGCACACTGCTCCCACGTTCTCTGCGCGCGGCAAATCTATGCACCTGAACTGTGGTGGCGAAATGAACGGGCAGTGGCACATCCACTCACCGAGCCGAGGTCAAAAAAGAAAAATGCGGTTCTTTTGAAATGGAATGGCTGTTGGAGTATGTGCAAGAAGAACAGAAGAACAAGAGGTGAAACCGGGTGAGTTTTTTTTCTTTTTCGGGTGAGAAAGAGTCGCTCCGCAAAACACGCTGCGAAGCCAAAGTAGCAAGCGAGTTTTCGGACGGAAAAGTGTGGACCGAGTGGAAGTTGGACTCCCTCAGGCGTCATACACAGGCGAGACCAGGGTTGAATAGTCCACCCTAAGCTCCCGTAGGCCTAGAATGCACTTGGGAAGGAGCACATAGACTGGGCACTCTTTTTTCATCCCTTTTCTCTTCACTCCGTCCTCAATGTCTCCCTACCACAAACCCCTATGTCCCCCCTGCTACATTTAACCCATAAAACCACACGCACCACATGTTAAACGATCTTCCACTGTTTTCCCAGCTATGCTGCTGTTGGTGAACAGGACAAAGCTAAGACAGCGACGAGGACACCGGCATCCCGAGTCTCAAGCCGTGACTGATCTGGCGGTGGGTGGTGCGGGGGAGCCGCGACGAACCCGGAGATCGAAATTGGACTTCAACCAAAACGGACTGGAACATTCAATCATTTACATTTATACTGTGTGTATTGTTGAACATTCTATAACCTCTATTGCACATCTGTCTGTCCTGGGAGTGGATCCCTCAACTGTGACTCTCCCTAAGGTTTCTACCTTTTCTTTTTTTTTCCCCTCTTAAAAAGGTTTTTTTCCTCAGTAGTTTTTCCCGGACCCTTGCTGAGGGTCTAAGGACAGAGGATGTTACCCACCCTGTGGAGCCCTGTGAGACAAAGAATGATTTGAAAATGCGGGCCATATAGATACAATTTGATTTGATTTGATTTGACATTCAGCAGAAAAGTCATTTGAATGCTGCAGGAATTGTGCGAAAACGCGAGATGGGAATGGGGACCGGTACATTATTGCGGGAGAGCGCAAAAGATCAAGAGAGGAGGAAGGAGCGGTCACACAAACAGAAATCCGACCCCGAGCAAGTTGAAGTTCTCATCGACAATATTCTGCTCGCCATCAAAATGAACGCATCACTGCTCTCTGTTCAACCAATCCACGGTCACATGGCATATGTGAGCATACCAGAGAGCTGGCAAAGAAAAAAATTCGGCCTTTGAATTTGTGAACTCAACCAATGAGACGTCGACAGTGACGATGCGCAATGTTAGAAATGCACCCTGGCAAACCCATAGTACATGAGATCACACGCTGTACACAACAAAGTGCTGGTCCTCAGATATGAAATGCAGGGAGGAAAACGACGTCAACCACAAAACTGTGTTCGGCGGCATCATCCAGCTGACAGCATGCGCTGCTCACCGTATTTTACAGGCAATCACTCAGTTTTACTCCGAGCAAGGACTGGACTTGCGGAGAATGGTGACACTGACCCCCAATGGCGCCTCAGTAATGCTAGGAAAGCCCACCAGAGTTGCAACTTTATCTAAGCGGCAAATACCACACCTAACGGAACAACAGCGCGCGGTCCGCGGAGAGGACTTGGGCAGTGATGATGCCTGGAAAGATGTGCCTTTGAAGCGACGTGTGGAAACTCTTCTTAGAACTGTACATTCCACTTTCTCTCCATCCACTGTGAAGAGGAGGGAAAATGGAGGACCTAGCAACGATTCTCCAGGGGGATACACTGTCATTCGGGCGCCTGAGCGAAGTACGATGGCTGTGGCGGCACCAAGCCGTGAATGCTGTTCTGAGGAACTACTCTGTGCTTGAAGAATCCTGCGAGAGAGAGAATCCAGTGATAACAGATCCGGTGGCAAAGTACTGCTTCAAAAAGCTGAGTGATTCAAAGTTCATGGTCACTCTCTCACTGCTCTGGGAGATGTTTTGGGCGATCCGGCACAACTCTGCCTGTCTTTTCAAAGACACAACCTGACTGTGATGGAAGGGCAGTGCTTTGCAAGAGCAAAGATTGAGAAGTTGCGTTCCCAATACTTCTACTAAGGATGAGAAGGATGTTCAGTGGAGTGACCGTGTCAAAGAGGTGGTGAGAAGCTCATCAGCTGATGGCACAAACACCGGTGAGATTGCTAATTTTATTCATAAACTCTGTGATCATTGGGACGCCCATTTTCCAGAGGATGAATTCAAGTAATGGTCTGCGTTGGACATCGAAGCGTTGAGCTCAGACATCAGTTTTCAGTGTGGATCAACAGAAGTCTGAGGCCGTTCTCCACCACCCACATTCTACGGAGGCCCTTAAGAGTGAATATGCTGGATTCAAGTAGTGAAGTAGTGAAGCAAAACCTTAAACAAGGGTCAATCAGCACATTCTCAGATATGGTGGCTGCAGCACTTGGATGTGAGGAGCGAAAGGAGATCTCTGTCTCATTCATCGGGTTATGATGCCCTCTTGTGGTGACAGACGAGTCTGCATGGCCATGCTCTGTTCCTCTGGCATGATTTTCATTGTGTGTGTTTTTCACCATAACTAGATTATGAGTAGTAGAGATTCTAAGAAAAAAAACTGTGTAATTGTATATCTTACAGAGAGTTGCAGGAATTGACACTGCACCACATGCTTGTGCTTCCCCAAAGCAAAGTTGAACAAAATTTGATCTCTGAAAGGTTTTTGTCTTTGGCCAAATCACTTATTTTAAATGTAATCCAACGGAAATTACTGTTGTAATTTGATTCTTTTAACCAGCCATTTAACTTGTCATGATCTCAGGTTTTGTACAGGTGTGGCCAACGGTGTGCACGTCTGATGTTGCTCACAGTGGTTCAAGGAATTCTTAGGCAGTTTACGTCTATGCTCAAACACAGGAAAAAATTAGGGGCAACATTGAACTTAGGTACAACACCAACTACATGAAATATGGATTTTCTTATATTGAAGACTAAAATGGGCACAAACTTCAGTGCACCATCAAACTGCACGTTTAAAAAAAAATTAAATAAAAAGTTGATTTGGGTAGCGGCCCGTCATTAAGATGTAATGGTGGGTCCTGAAACCAGAGCAGATGAGAACCACTCCAGGCACACCTGCCATGAAAATGTCTATTGTGATCTGATCACAAATGGGCAGCACTTGACCACATACATTTACACCTGGTATTGAACTAAATGTGACCTGTGTCCACATGGAGATCTGATCCTTAGAGAATCACACTAATTCCCATGCCAGCAGGAGTCTACATATCTGTGCACCGTTGACCCAAAAGAGTACAAAAGAAAAGAAAAGAAAAACAGATGAACAACAGAACCCTGCTTTTTGAGGTCAGTGGAAAAAGCTGATTGGCAGACTACACAGACTATATATACACACACAGGGTGATGAGACGCAGGTGAAGCACATTAGGGCGGGGCTGACAATCACAATCAGGCGGGAAACACAGGAGGCAGGAAGAGAGAGTGACCCGAAACACTTTTTGTCTTGAACACATGTTAGGTGTGTGACAGACTGAATGATTTAGAATTCATACGCGATGAAGGTAGAGATAACTCTTGCATGTATTTCCCCTCCAGGCCACCGGGGGCCAGGTTTTGTGCAGGTGTTCAGAAACTGTACCATCTCAAATCTACTCAGATGTGGCTGTTTTCCTGATGAATGTTGCATTTTTCATGACCTGATTTTATCAACAAACTACAAATACATGTTTGATGACGACATTTGAAATCATATTACAAATTTTAATTTAGAAGATTCCACACACTAAAACTAAAAGGTTTTAATTGTGTATTGTTAATGCATAATGGTTCGAAATATTAAGTATTCGTATTCACTAATGATCTGTAACAATACTGACCCCAACTGGATGTGACCCTCTGTTGCACTATCATCTCACTGAGCTGCCTGAGGGAGTATGTAAATGCAAAGGGGTGAAGTGACTGCAGTACTTATTTAAAGCAACAGATGGTGCTGTGGGGCTTTATTGGTGTACAGTGTTATGTTCCGAATTTAGAACAATATGCTCAAATGGTCCACCGAGAGGCAGGGGATTCACACCTAGCATGAATGTCAACAGTTATAACAACATTTGGTTTTTATTACACTTCTACTATACTACAATACAAATATTGTAGGATTGTAATGTGCCTTCTATCTTACCATATAGCCCTCAGCACACTTTCAATGTTGTGCCGGTGCATTATATTACTATGGATCAACGAATGAATGATTGAGTGTGTCTGTAAAATCAATACATGAATGACAGAGTTCTGTCCTGGTCCCTGTGGTCATCATCAGGGGATTCCGTCTCATCTTCAGTTGTGCGCTTGAACGAGTCTGCCTGTAGGGGGCACTACAGGGTCACAAACCGATTTAATATTCTGACAGCCTTTTCTTCATGGGGCTTCATGTGAGAAACTTGTGCTGCTCTCAGTTGGAAGCACTACATACATTTCAGGACCCATTCCAATAATGACGTACCATAATTAAATGTCCCTATATTTCCTGGTTGTTGTGTGTTGGAAGCCTGATTGCTGTGCGGTGTAGCATCAAGGATTGCGTGAATTGCGTTGTTCACACATTTACCCCTTTCCCTACTCGACTGGCTCACAGTCTTGCCTGTGTCATTGCTAATGTGTTAACTATCATGTGTTCTGACTAGGCATGAAAACTATTTCTGCTGACATGCCTTAACACTGAGGTGGTTGGTGAAAGAAATTAATCCTGGGCTCAGACAAGATGCCAGTGTTAAGTGCGATGTGTGTGAGCATACCCGTGTATGTGCCTCTGCATCTTTAATAGATACCACAAACGTCACAAAACTTTACAAACCTTATCGTTTTTATTCAAACTGTACACGTACAACAGGCTTATCTTGATAGAAAACGAGTAAAAAAAGACACAAAAAAATGAGTATCCCCATAAATACAATATGCCTTTACAAAAACAGTCTGTTTACTTGGTAGGTTGCATATGTTCTGATAAAAATACACACAAACACACTCCTAATCCTTCTTGAAAACGTAGTACAACACAAACAGGTCAGTCTGGTATCGTTGACACTGGCAGAATCTCAGCTCACACAATGTGTTTGCCTTGTTCGGCAGAAGCACGACGGAGGAGACGGATCGTACACGCTAATTTTAACCAGGGTTTGAGGTATGTAAGTACATTCACATGGGAAATGTGACATTCCTAGTGTACAGACTGTGAACGAGGACTGAGACACAGCATGTTTCTAGTGTTAATATGTGTGGGAATGAGACGTACCACAGAGATTTAAAAACGAGTACCAAGTCTGTAACTGTTGCAGGATCTCTCCATGTAACATTCATTTCATGTGTGTAGAGAAAACGCAAACGATCAAAAGTCTGGAAATCATATCCTGTCTCCACATACAAACACAGTTTGTCCTGCTTGAGATTCCAAACACGATCTCCTCATTTTCTGATTGGGCTCCAATGTGCTGCATTCACCAGCAGATTACTTTCTTCCTGAGTTTCCATTGAGATTTTAAAAGTGACTCAGGTTACAGAAAATAAATGAGCACCTGTCAGGCCTGAAATATACCTCTGGGTTGTGCTATTTTAATGGTAAGAAACCTTAGTTGATACGATTTCCTGCCTTGTCTATTAAAAGCTCTCCAGCAACTTCACTAAATGTTTTTTGCTTGCGGTGGTGAACACGTTGAGGTCCACTGAAAGTTCAGATTCACCAATAATTGATTTCACAACACCTGTGCTACATTGTCTCTCTCTCTCTCTCTCTCTAACACACACTCCAAGTACAAAATAGACCCACGTGTGTGGAGATGGAGAGGAATATACATGCATCTGTGTTTGGACACAAAAATATTCAGAATCATTAAAAAACTTTTAAAATGTTCAGTCTGTTTGATAAAAAAAAACTGTTCAAACACTTCAGAGTGACATTAGATAAAAGGTATATTCAGTCACATCTGGCCGAGAAAGCAGGTGTGAATGTGTTACAGTCCTTTTTTCTTTTCTTTTTTTACAGGAAGAAAAACAACAGGAAAAATCCAGAGCAAACCGTTTTAAACTCTGCTGGATTAAAACTGGATCCTTGAAACAGCGCTTTGGATGTCTTAAAAGCTTAAAAAGTCTTTTTGATGGGAGATCCAACTGTTGAGAGACCACACACAGAGACAAACAATGAGCTGTTGTGTCTCTATTACAGAGTGGAAGCCCGTGTGTGAGAGAGTGTGTGCCTGTGGTCTCCCTTTATTCAGGCCATCCTACAGTGGATCGGTCTCTGTAACACTTGTAACCTTTAGGATCAGCTGTGCAAAACCGATACGGAACTTCATTCAGCTTCAGAGTGAACATTCAACACAAAATACTCAGACCAACAAAAGAACAAAATCAAAGTAAAATAACAAAAGACAGGAGTTTGGATTTCTGGGCAGCCACTTGGCACAAGACGGCAGAGTCGACGGATCGTATTCCTTACATTAAAAACAGGCGAGATTGTACACTGCAATATCAAAACAGTATTAAAGCATTTCAGTCCTTCGCTACAAGCATAGCAGGCTAAGTATCATCTACGTGGTGTGGTCCCTGCTTCCACCCATGAGTGAAGTCACAGTGTGTGTGGCTGCTGTGGGGAATCAAACCCGCTGTGTGACCTTTCTGCAGCAGCGTGGACACGACGCCTCACTGCCATTAGCTGTTTTCCTTTATCAGAGCGGACAGGAAGTACATTCAAAATTGTAATATTAAGGATATAATCAATAATACATAAAGGAATTTCATATTAAAAGTAACTTCACCGGTCTTGACATTAACAGTTCAGGGACCAGTATGGCCATTCACACCAGTTTGTATGATCCATAAGATGCAAAAAAAAAAAAAATAAGCCAAGAGTGTGTGTTTTCTGAGGACAAAAAGAAGAAGGAAAAAAGGAAATATAGTGAAAATGTATAAAACTCATTCAGATGCTGAGTCCAACAAAATGAACTGGTGCCAGGACCTGATATCACAAGAATCCCTTGAAGGAAAACATGTCCAAAAATAGCAATGTAAAGATAGAAAGCTATTTTCTTAGTGTGGTTGTTAGATCCATGAACTCCCCTGTTCTGTTCCTCCCCATCACATATCTTCACACCGTTGTCTCTCCATGGTTACCGTTGCTAAGGCGCTTGTAGAACCTCCTCCAGGACTGAAGGGTCTTGCCGGACCAGACCCAGAACCCGGAAGTGATCCCGACTATCATGGTCATCAGGTATTTTATCATGAACACGGTGAAGTCCGGGGTCATGGGGGCGAAGTTGTGGACCGGACAGGGCACGGCGAAGCGCTTGCAGGTCTGCATGTGCCAGGTCCGCTCCCAGTGCTCCCTGAACGCCTGCTCGTAGAAGTAGCAGGCGATCACGATGGTGGCCGGTACCGTGTAGAGCACACTGAACACCCCGATGCGCACCATCAGCTTCTCCAGCTTCTCCGTCTTGGTGCCGTCGTGCTTCATGATGGTGCGGATCCGGAACAGCGACACGAAGCCTGCCAGGAGGAAGGAGGTCCCGATGAACAGGTAGACGAAGAGCGGGGCCAGCACGAAGCCGCGGAGGGCGTCCACGTTGAAGATCCCCACGAAGCACACTCCGGTGAGGACGTCTCCGTCCACCTGACCCATGGCGAGGATGGTGATGGTCTTGATGGCCGGGACGGCCCAGGCGGCCAGGTGGAAGTACTGGGAGTTGGCTTCGATCGCCTCGTGTCCCCACTTCATCCCGGCGGACAGGAACCACGTCAGGGACAGGATCACCCACCAGATGGAGCTGGCCATGCCGAAGAAGTAGAGCACCATGAAGAGGATGGTGCAGCCCTCCTTCTTGGTCCCCTGGGCCACCGTCCTGTAGCCCTCGTCTTTGAACCTATCCACACACACCACTTTATCCTCCAGGAAGAAGCCAGCGGCGTATGCCACCGCCACCATGAAGTAGCAGCCCGAGAGGAAGATGATGGGTCTCTCCGGGTACCGGAACCGCCGCATGTCCACCAAATAGGTCAGCACCGTGAAGAGGGTGCTCACGCAGCACAGGATGGACCAGATCCCGACCCACAGTCGGCCGAACTTCACCTCGTCCTCTCGGAAATACATGATCCCGGTGGGTTTGTTGGGCTCGCAGGGGGCCCCGCAGTCCTTGACCCCCATGAAGCGGTAGCCCAGATAGGGCGGCACCTCCAGCTGCAGGGGACAGGAGAACTGGTGGTACGGGTTGGGCTGGGGCACGCGTGGGTTCACTCGGCCGATGTTCGGGGGGAGGGTCACTTGCTCGGGCGCATAGGGCGAGGACGAGGAGGCCGGGCTCCCGGGCTCGGACGTGTTCTGGCCCACGCAGATCTCCCCGGCGCCGTGGACGGGGAACGCCTCGCAACGGAGCCGCTCCGGCCACTGGAAGCCGAATTTATTCATCAGCGCCTCGCATCCCTGTCGCGCACGCTCGCACAGGGAGCGACACGGGGGGATGGCCTGCTCCAGCACGGTACACACGGGCGCGTACATGGAGCAGAGGAAGAACTTGAGATCCGCGGAGCACTGGACCTTCACCAGCGGGTAGAACTGGTGCACCTCCAGCCCGGCGTCCTCCTGGTTCGTGTGGCCCAGCAGGTTCGGCATGATGGTCTGGTTGTAGGCGATGTCGGTGCACAGCGGGATCGAGATGGGCTGACAGAACCCGTGTTCCGGCACCGATATTCCGCTTTCGCTGTTGTAGTGTTGGGCCGCGGCGGGTGAGGAGAAGTAGAGCCCGCACAGCAGCCACATGATCCGCAAAGGAGCGGAGCCAGTGGTGGACCTGGCCGCCGCCATAGTTGAGGAGGAGGAGGAGGAGGAGGAGGAGGGGGGAGGGAGAGAAAAACTTTGATCCAAGTAGGGCGACTTAAAAACGGCCGAAAAGCGACGAAAACCCACCGCTAATGTCCCAACACAGCAGCAGTAGTCCACGCGAAGCGACCCACGGTGGCTGCCGTCGACTCTCGGTGGAACTTTACGCAGATAAATCCGAGTGAAACGTCCGTCGTGTCATGACTTCTTGATGGTCTTTGTAAGTGACTCCAAGCAGTCCACTCGCTCTCCCTGCGCGATGGAAATCACACCCAAAGTCCCGAATTCTGGATAAAACACGGATGCGAATTAATCCAGCGCGTGGAACACTTTCCCGTTGAGACTTTGGCGCAAACTATTGGTCGTTTAAGACGCGAAAAGACGAATATTTCCACGGTTTTCTTGAGTTGACTTCATGCGGCGCGTTGGTTCACATGCTGCGCGGAGTTCTCTCTCTCTTGCTCTCTCTCTTTCTCCCTCTCTCTCGGATTCCACCGGTTTCCAGGCGCCCTCCCCCTCCCGTTCACAGGACCCCAGACAGAAACGCAGGGGCGCCTTAAAACCGCTGATGCGTCTCAGCCAATCCTAGCCTTTGTTTTCCTGCAGGAGTCGTTCCTGATTGGTCCACACTGCTCCTCGAAGGACAATCGGCTACAGTAAGTACATTAAAGCAGAAGTTTGACAAACATAATCACCTTTCAACGCTATCGGACTGTAGTTTGTTTCTACATATTATCCTAAAAAAGTTAGCTTTATTTATTTCTACTTCATTAAAAAATAAAATAACAAAATTGACAACAAAAGAACAGTGTCAAATTCACACGAGGTACCCAGTAATTTCCTTTACTAACTCATGCTATACCTACACCCAATATACTATACGGTAAAACAAACAACATTAAAGTGAAATTTGAGATCATATGTGGGCGAAGAAATTGTCAGACTACGTGAATTATTTGAGTAAATCAATTGACTACTTAATTAAACGTAATCAAATCAAAGCAGAAGTTTGACGAACTTAATTATTGTGTTTGGGATTTCATCGCAGCCTGACTGTAGGTTGTTGCCCCTGTATTATTTGGCAAACCTAAACGCAATTATTTTTGCATTTATGTTAATTGAAATCCGTTTTCTTTATAACAAAAATAATTACATCACATTTCCAATTTTCAATAATGTTGACAATTTCCTTTTTGGATTGTGCTCTGCAATCACAAAAGCAACATTGTTTTTTTAAGAAGCGTAATGAAAAGCACAAAATAAACTGTTTGTGTTACAAAACAAAAGCAAGACACACATCACATGAAATGGGGTCAATAAATGCACTGCATTTTAACAAACTATCAAAACTATCTCTTTCATATAGCATGCACAGTTCCTCTGTTTTCATTTGCAAGTTGTTAGAAAGAACATTGTCCAGGAATACAAGATATTTTTCTAATTAACTGCTTGATATCACCTCTTGTCTTTTTTTATCCAGTGCACTGAATGGTCAAAAAATAAATCAAAACAATCCTGTAACCCTATACAATTGTCGTAAACAGCGCATATATAGATTAGGTTTGTATCACAAAGCTTTTTACTTGGGAGATGTTAACATAAAAAGAAAGATATCCGAGAGCACAAGTGAACTGAACTGAACTGTCTGAGATGAAGTGGAAAGAAGTCATTACATGTGAGCTTGCTGATAGGCCTTCACTGCCCTCACATCAAAAGAAAACATGTCAAATTCAATTAAAATTGACATTTGACAAACATAATCACTTTTCTGTTTAGACAATCTGATTGCAGTTCCCCTTAGACTTCTGAAAGATCTCCCTGCTCCAAATGTGAATCACAAAACGTAAATGAGAAATGTCTGGAGTATCAAAATCTACCAAAACTCAAGAAAAAAAACTTGAATCGCGTTCATGTGTCAAATATAAATTCTTAACATACGAAAATGAGAAAAAGGCAAAGCAAGTACATGGACCTTGACTCTGATACTTTTTGGATCCTACCTTTAACACAGCCGTTTACCTCTGAGTAATCTGCATCGAATAGAGTTTCAAATACCAGCTTTAAATTGCATCAGAAACACAGGTCCATGTTTTGGCCCATTTTTTTTCAACTCTTGATATAATCCATAATACCAAACAGGAAGTTTCTCCTCATATTACCAAAATAGTTCATAAGTGCCTCCTGATAGGTTCATTTGACCATGGCATGGGACACACAGACTTAAAAGACTCTCTCAAGGAGCATGATGTAAAAGGCTAAAGTTCGAATGATGTTTCATATGAATAAAGATTTCATTCTTGCACAAAGATGGTTTGTTTTGCTGTGATGACTGCGTTTAAGTACATCGTACGAGAATATACTTTGGCCTCATGTTGCACAATATACTACAGTGGAATGAAGAAACAATCATTCACACATTCATTTCTTTGAAAATGGACGACAAAGCCCAGTTTACATGACTTCACTTCTTCTTTCCTTTTCAGTCAGCTGTGCTTTCCTTCATCCCCGACCACTCACTGAGTTCAAGTTAGTGTCGAGAAGTTGTGTTTAAATGTGTACTTTTTTCCATTCAGATCATTTCAAAGTAAAGGTTCTCTCAGCGCACACAGTCGCTCAGTGTATGCAGGTAAACACCCATCGCAGCCAAAAAGCCTAAAAAGATCCCATTATCTGTCCCTCTTCATCACATACAGTGTGTTTCTGTTTAGTGCAGAATGTGACACATGACAAACAATCAGACGCAGATCCTTCATCGATCTGTGTAATCGTGGGAATAAGGAGCAGTAGCAGCCAACGCAGCACAAATTTGCACAGGGCCCCCGAGTGTGGGGGGTGTGGGCGGTTCCTGGTGGTCCCGCTGCATTTGGTGCGTTTCTTCCCTGAGTGAGAATAAAGGGGGTGAGGGTAGGTTAGTGTGGGGGAAGGGACAGGAAGAAGAGAGAAGGTCAAAGAGGGCAGGGCAGGGTGGGGGAAGAAAGAGAGAGAGAGAGAGAGAGAGAGAGAGAGAGAGAGAGAGAGAGAGAGAGAGAAAGAGAGAGAAGGAGGCAGAACAGGAAGAGAAGCTGAAACTAAAGGAAAAGTTCCCCTGCTGTAATCTGGCCTATAAACCAAGCAGGCGGGTTGGACTCAAATAGGCCAGTGGGTCGGTGTGGATTTCAGAACAAGCACAGAAAGATACTCATCGGGAAACTCGCAGGTCAAATGCCATTCCTTGTCCTCAAGGATTTATCTGTGCCGCCCGTAACACAGCTGACCGTAGAAGTGGGACAAAAAAAATGAAAACAACAACTGGAAAAGTGGGTTGGTCTTTCTCAAGAGTCTCCTCCAGGACAGGGACTACTTTGTCTGATGTGCAGTAAACCAGCATATCTACATGACATGCTCATTTCCTGGATCCTGACCTCGACTTGCACGCATCGCCAAAAAAATCATGCTGCACAGGACAGCACACAGATCTACCACAGGGTTTAAAATGTCGCTGCTCCTGTGGGATTATCTTTAGTTGTCTGTTACCATTTGAAGCCACTCGTCTCATCATGTAGTCGTCTACTTAACATTCCCAGTCTGAAGTGAACACGGAGACGCAGCATTTAGTTACTGTGCTCCACATAGCTGAGTCTGCGTGGCTGCCACTTCCACACCAGCTTAAAAGCTTCTTGTCTCAATGTGCTTGTGGTGAATGTTAAAGGTGAAGTGTGTAAGATGTCGAAGGGAATCAAAATAGAAAAGCAAAATCTGTAATTCCAGTCAATTAGTTTTTACTAGATGTGACACACTGAACCTTTAAAGTCACGAGCAGTTTTCATTTATTTTGGGTCAACATTTGGTAATTAAATGTGTGTAAAATGATCTGTGTCATGGGACCATACATCACAATCAACAGTGGTAAACATATAGCCTGTAGCCATTAATCAATTAACAGAAAATGTTCAAACGAATTGATCAACTACGAGTGATTTCTACCGCCAAGATCTGGCAACCTTTGAGGCCGCGAGTAAACCACAGCAACCCCACATGTCAGCTCAGGGTGGCCTGAAATTGTTTTCCTTTGCTCTTTGGGCCATTTTCACTTTTTCACCACATCGGCCTCAACGGGTTCACATTCAGATTAGACCTGATTGCCAAAGAAGCCCCATATTTGTTTTGGAATATTTGGACCACATTTGTTATTTTACAAGCAGGCAACTTGAGACGCACATCCATTCTATCTGAGCCGCCTTGCTGCCAGAACTGGCCAACATCTGTATGCTATTTGCGATGGAAATATTCAGCAGTGACCTTGAAGTAAATTCCCCTTTTTATTTCTCCTCAAGATGATATACGTCATTTTCGTACCCTCTATTTGTTATTAAATACTTTATCACGGCAACACTTTCTCATTGTCCTTTACAGACATGATCTGTTGCACTGCTTCTCGCTATCACAGTTCAAAGTTCAAAGTGCCTCACTAGGGCCAGTGTGAGTGTGAGTATGAGTATGCATGTAATTTATGATCAGGGTGGAGCCCGTCTCTGGGCCTGGATCCAACCCCTGCAACAACACAGTCGGGTGGATTGCAAACTGCTAACAAGGGAAATGAGTAGATGATCTATGGCTGCCCCGAGTGTCCACGCTGTCGGTGGATTCCATCTGTGATCCATCTCAAATAGCCCGATAACAAGACCAAAAAAAAAGAAAAGATATCGATGTGGCCGGTGACTGTTTTAATTAAATTCCGTTGAAAGCAACTTAGAGTGGTCAGTTAAAAAACACGCAGGCAGGTAGAGACATTTTTTCTTGAGTGGTGTCGGTGATAGAAATCAGTTTGAAACAAGTTGCAGCAGGAGAGGCTCACTGGTTACTTCGCCTTTTTCCATCTATCACCCAGACTAATGGAATCAATGCACTCTGACCTCATTCACTTTCATCACACCCAGCACTGACAAGCAGATTGTATTGATGAGCGGAGGAGGAGGGGGAGGGGGAGGAGGAGGAGGAGGAGGAGGAAGAAGAAGAAAAGGTCCGTCCCACCACACATTCAATGGGAGATGTGGTTGTGAGCACTTTGAAAAAAGCTGCTCCAGGAGAGTTCTCAGGCTCTGCACCAGTTCACTGACATGCTACAGCTGTGCATGTCAAACCTGTGGCCAGAGAAAAGGCATTATAATGACATGAGAATTTCTACTCGCACAAATACCACGCTGGGTCTGAAAGATGAGCACGTTTGATTTCACTCGGCTGTGCAATAGTAAAGAATCCAAGCTATTCAAGTTATTGATTGATGTTGATAGAAGTTGTTAGTGTGCTGTGATTTCCCAGGAGAGTATTTTCCAAACACCATTTAATCAGAGTCACTGCTCACATACGCCGTGATGTTGAACACCGCAATGGATGAACGCACGGAACTGTACATGTTTCCCGATCATGCTTAAGCAACATGTTTAGACCAGAGAGGCAATGACTCCATGTTATAGGTCATGAACTGTTCCAACACCTTTGCTGTTCTGCTAATCAAGGATTCTGAGCAAACTTGCCTTTGGAATGAATGTCAAGCAAATGTCAAAATTTGCTTATCATATAATGCACAAATTGCATCGTACAATTGAAATTTCATCTGAAATGTGTAACAGATATGTCTCACTGCAGTACCAGTGTTTGACATAGCCAAAAGTTCATCAAGATCTAAATGGGAACAGAAGTGTTTAATTTCACTCAGGAATTAGATTTTTGATGAAAACAATTCAAATAAGAAACCACTTAAAGATAGAGTGATGGCGATTTGCAGGTGTGTCTCAAAACCATTTCCATATGGGCTCTACCAATCTACATTCAAAGAGTATGTCATTATATGCAATAAACGCATTTAGCTTTCACTGAATAAATGTGTGTATGGCTAATGATGATTTTTCAGATGTTTTCTGATGATGATTCTGTTTAAAATGGGAAATCGTGAGTGACATTAGTGACTCATACCTGATTTTTGTTGATTAGTTCGTTTTGATGTGACTCAGAGCTACTTTTGCTCAAAAATACATTTATGATTTCCAATAGCTGGAGTAGAATGGTCAAATTAGAATCCTTTTGTTTTTGTGCCTGTACATGTTCCCAGTGTTATCACTGACCCGTACTTGCTGGGTGGCCACTAAACCAGTAAGAGCCTGTCATCTTCTCCTCTATCTTGCAGCATATAGCTGATTTTCCATAGAGAGGGGGTGGGGGGTGGGGGGGTGGGGTATCTGGTTATCATGACAGTTATGTGCTCATGTGTCTACAGCACATGCCTCTAAAGTTCAGTAGCAAGCCAAAGAAACATGAGTTTCATGCAGGCGTCCATGTTTTCCCACACACATGCATTGGAACATATTTAGATGGGAAGTCAGACATACCAAGATGGAAACATTGTCCTCAGACTTGCACTTCATGGATCTTGTTCTGGGTGTGTGTT
Organism: Chascanopsetta lugubris; assembly: GCA_016785325.1. Taxonomy (NCBI): domain Eukaryota; kingdom Metazoa; phylum Chordata; class Actinopteri; order Pleuronectiformes; family Bothidae; genus Chascanopsetta; species Chascanopsetta lugubris. Next base: position 91,704 of record JAFBJT010109420.1, read on the forward strand.
ACATGGAGATCCATTTCAAATGTAATGTAGAAATCTTAAATGTTGGCGATGAAGGGAACTGCGGCCCCGGTGGAGGTGCTGTGTGACGTCTCAAGTTATCCTCTATGTAATTGGCCTTCTGAAGCCATGATGACCATACCTGTCTGAAGAGTTAAAGGTGCAGTGTGCAAGATTTAGGTCATTTTCATCACTCCTAGAAATATCACAAATCAATTACACACTGATATTTTCATGACTATATAATCATTATTTCTATAGTCCACATTCACAAATCACAGTTTGTCTCACAGGGTAAGTAACATCCTCTGTCCTGAGACTCTCAGCAAAAGTAAGGAGAAACTACCAGGAACCAAAAAGTAGGTAGAAACCTCAATGGATGTGACCTGGAACAGGCAACAATAACACACACACACACACACACACACACACACACACACACACACACACACACACACACACACACACACACACACACACACACACAGCATAACTGTACATGTATAAGCTCAACTTTATCTCTGCGTCCATCAGATCAGTCACAGCTGGAGACTGTAACACACCACAGCCACACAATCCATCACCACTGTAGAGTGTATGCTGTGATACACACACACACACACACACACACACACACACACACACACACCAGCATGTACTCACACTTTGAACAAATTTACAAGTGGTTGTAGGAATCCATCTACCCCCACCTCTTACACACACACACACACACATTAGAACACACACTCATTCCATGACTCCCTGCTTGTTCCTGTCTGTGGGGTATAGAGCGCAGCAGTTGTCAGGCACACCAGGTCAAATGGACGCACTCCATCCCGCTCTAACTGTAGCTGTTTGTTTGCGTGTGTGTGTGTGTGTGTGTGTGTGTGTGTTTGTGGACACTGTCTGCAGTGGTCAAGCACACGCAGGCAGTCCAGCGGGTTTTCCAGACAGTCAGTCAGTGTTTGGACTGCGGTCGGCTGCAGCTGGACATCTGCTGTAGAGGAGAGGAAGGAGGGCGGGGGGCGGGGGGGGGGGGGGGGGG
>JAFBJT010109421.1:0-11693 GCA_016785325.1 Chascanopsetta lugubris
GCCTGCAGTCCAGCTGCCAGCCGGAGCGGCGCGGACTACACGTCCCACACGTCCCACACTCTGCTGCTCGCGCGGCACAGCGGCGGCCCGACTTCTGGCCGTCCAAAACTACCAGCGGCGGGTTCTGACACGGGAACTTGGCGCTTTGCTGACGGGGACGGGTGAGGAGGGCGGCGCTCCCCGTCGACGTTAAACTACAAACACGAAGAGGAAGAGGCAACGAGAACAGAAGAGGAAGCCATGCGTTCGATGGGCGGCGCCTCGGAGACAGGCACCGCCCCCTCACTCACTCTGAGCGTGATGTCAGATCTTTCAGCATCACAACACATTGGTGAAATGCGATCAGAACATCACGGCTCAGCAGGAAAGCTGCTGTCTGCAGCATCGACGACTACCACAAGTCCCGAGACCCGGGAAGAAAAGGCAAGAGCTGATTACTGATCGAGACTGACAACAAGTAAAACGCTCGGCGAAAGCGGGCTCTTATAGGGGCTGTACGCTGGGTTGAATCCCCCTTAAATATATTAGGACATGACCTTTAATATCATGATTGTTAGTCTCCACATCACAACACGGACACAAATACACCGATTCTGGGGAAATCAACCGAAAGTGACACCCTGTCCTGACACGTTTTTACCACTAGGGTTAGTCATGAGCTGTCAGACATTCATATACACACACACACACACACACACACATATATATATACACACACACACACACACACACACATATATATATATATATAAAAACACGGGATGTGACTTTTGTTCCTGAGCATGGCTTGGATTAAAATCCATAATCCCTGTATTGATGACCTGTTGTGAGTCTGACATCTTACTCAAATGATTGTAAATGATTTCACTTTCACATGTTAATTAAACTGCCGCATTGACGCTGGTGTTAACCGATACACTTGGGAAGCAGGAGCGATCGACCGTCCAAATATGCATACACACACACACACACACACACACACATGTAATGAGGATACACACAGCCGAACTCACTCGGTAGCTCGGAGTCACCTCATTAAAAAGGCCGCCTCAGACCTCGTCTGCAGGGAACTTGTTTTTTTTGTTTTTTTACACCTCAACTCTCAAGGCAACAGCTGAGACATTTCATCCTCCTGCTTTAATGAACAATAATCCCCAACAACGTGTCTTTTACCACGAGCGCCGCATCGAATCCCCCTCATTAAAAATGGCTCCGCTCAAATGAACATGGAAGCGTGATTGCTCCGAGAGACCTGAGGAGCTGTCGATAAACACTAAGACAAATGGGAGGACAAACACTACAAGAGCAGCTGGTTTTAAAGGGATTCAAACCGATTATTATCATGGAGAGTTATCGGTTTAAAGGTGCAGTATGTACGATTTAAGTTGCACGTTGTATCCGTCGCCTCACCCGTAACCTCCTGAACGTGCAGGAGAACCTGCAAAAGACTGAAAACGTGCTTAGTAAGTACACGCTTGGCTACTGCAAAAACATGGCGGCCCCCATGGAGAGGACCCGCTCCTCATGTATGTCATACACTTTAATGGGCTCATTTTTGTCACTTCTGAAAATGTTACACAACAATTACATTGTGACACTTTCATGACTTTGTAATCCCTGAAATGTATATATTGTTCTCCATTAGCCTTAAATGAGCCCATTAATGTATATTAACAAGAGGAGCGGTTTCTCTCTACGGGGGCCGCCATGTTTTAACAGTAGCCCAGAGTGAACATACTATACATCCTTTTGAGCTCGAACTGAAGTCGACCTCAGAAGGGTGAGGTGATGGATACAACATGCGACTTCACCTCTAGATGTCACTTAATCTTACACACTGCACCTTTAAGTGTAACGGGGGGAAAAAAACAACAAGTAAAAACCTGTTTGTTCTAATGGGGTTCTCTTCTTCTATCACAGCGATTTCTGAACAGAGTAAACATCGTCAACCTTCCTCTTATTTCCCAACTGATTCATTCCATCACCACCGGAGGTGTAATTCTCATTTAGCAGCAGCCAATGGATGAAGTCTTATGATGTATTCTGTTTTCATGACCTGGGGAGAAGCTTGATAACACCGGCTGAGGCTGGACTCAAACTACGGGAATTAACTGCGGTTTGAATCCTAATTTGCAGATCACTACCTGCCTTAGGCCCAGATTAACCGATGATGTAAAGGAGCCGTACCGGCACCTTCTGAACGGCCCTCGGAATCATCAGTTCCACACCAATAATAATAAATGTGTTGACGGGAAGTGCCGACCTCCAGGCCAATAAGAAAGGGGAAAAACTTTGTCTCCAAAATGAGTCAATCCTAAAAGGCCTCCGTTTTTAAATGGTCAACTTTACAGGTGAATTAAACATCTTCACAATCGAGTAAAAACAACGGTTTCGGTCTTAATCAGTCATATTTGTTAGCGACTGTACGAGGGGGGAATTTTATTCTAACTCGTTTACTTTTTATTCAATCCAGGTTTGACATTGTGCACAATTAAGGACGTGGCCTCATGAGTGACACCTGGGCCGACCTGGCACACTCTCTTTATTGACAACAAAATCAGAAGTCAATTCCTTTTATGTAAAAAAAAGAATGGGTAAACACTAATACTCCTTCTACGCCCATGACAACGGATGCCCCCCAAAAATCTTTACATAATCAGATTTTCACAAAAGCAAAAGAAATATCAAGTATGTGAGGTGACGTTCACCATTTTGAAACATAATCTAACATCTGAAGCAGATTAAAACAAAACATTACACGACGACAGACTCCTATGTAAAAATGGTCAACTTAAGAGGTGAGTGAAACATGTTTAAAGCATGTGCTCCGCCTCTTTTTTTCGGATGAACCAGGAAGTAGGCGAAGTCAGGCATCAAGTGAACCACTACGCCCGCTACGAGCCTCATCAGCACTTTAACATCTACTATGAACTAACGCGAGAGGGAAACGTCAGAGTGACAGATTGTGAGATGAGTGGTTTCGGCAGCTTTACTGCCCGTTTTACCGATACAGAAAAAAGGGAAGAGTGTCTTAGTGAAAGTGTCTTTGTGAGTGTAGATGTGACTCGTGTCCTCTGCGTCGTAGAAGGACACGTCCCCTCCGTCATGGTCCAACTGGACTCTGAGTCTCCGGACACTCTTCTTCACGGTGACAGTCAGACCTGCACCATTGGTGTATTCTCCATCAGCGTAACATAAGCACCAGATTCCATACTCAGGTGAAGGACGTCCCTCTCCCTTCCTGTCGGCCGACTGTCTCATCAAACCTATGTTCCAGTCAGGATGGTCTCCCACCTCCACCTCCCAGCTGTGTTTCCCTGAGCTGAAACCCCGAGAGCCCAGGACAGTGGTATACAGAGTGTGTCTCTCTGGATTGTCAGGAAGGTGTTGGTATGTGTCTCCATGTCTCACGCTGGTCAGATCATCAGACAGTTGGAGGGATTCGTTGGCAGAGTTTGGGTCCAGAATGACGGGAGTGAAGTGGACCTTCTCCTTCATCTTCTCCCAGACTCTGAAGGACAGGTTGCCCAGGTGTTGGGCCACATCTATCAGAGCTCCTGAGACCAGCTGTGGGCCCGACCCTGTGCACTGAGCTCCGGCTCTGGCCTGAGTGGATTTATAACTGCTGAGGAAGAACACCTGGTCTCTGTGAAGGTCCTCTTCGGCAGCAGAGATACTGTCTGACAGCGAGGAGACCTGCTCCTGAATCTTCTTCATCTCTCTGCTGATAGTCTCCACTTTCTGCTCCTCTTCCTCCCTCAGAGCTGCCAGTCTGGACTCCTCTTCCTCTCTCAGGAACTGGCGGAGCTTATTGAATTCCGCTCTGATCTGCTTCTTGGTGAACAACATCTGCTTCTTACACTGTTGAATCATTTCGTCATATGTTCTCTTCACCTCTTCATATTCATTCCTCTTGTCCTGTAGGGACCGTAAGTCCTCCTCCTGATACATCATCTCAAATGTCCTCTCTCCTTTTAGTGGAACAGGATTGTATCTCCCAGCAAAGGGGTCAGCCAGTTCGTTTGCTGGTCCAGCCTCAAAACTCCCACCAAAGGAATCAGGCAGTGTTTTCGGTGGTCCAGCCTCAAAGACTCCTGCCAAAGAAATCAGGCAGTGTTTTCGGTGGTCCAGCCTCAAAACTCCCACCAAAGGAATCAGGCAGTGTTTTCGGTGGTCCAGCCTCAAAGACTCCTGCCAAAGGAATCAGGCAGTGTTTTCGGTGGTCCAGCCTCAAGACTCCTGCCAAAGGAATCAGCCAGTCCTTTCAGTGAGAAGTTCACCGGTGGATGGTCTTTGGATGATTTTCTTTGACACATGGGACAGTTTTTGTTTCCGGCTTTTCCGCAGGTTCCCTTCAGGCAGGGTGAACAGAAGCTGTGGTGGCAGCCCAGAGATACGGGATGTCTGAACGTCTCTGAACACACCTGGCAACGCAGGAACTCCTGAAAGAGTGCAGCATTCTCCGCCATGTCCTTCAAGTGTCTTCACTCAGCAGCAGACTCACCAAGTTGAAGTCTCTCTCTTCGAAAAATAAAGAATCCAAATTGACCGGATGTGTTTCGCAGCCGTCTCTGAGCTCAGCATTCTCAAAGTTGACTTTCGTTCACGCACTGACGTCAAAACTGGATAAACTGGTACAAGCAGGAACCTCAGCAGCAGCAGCAGCAGCATGTGGACTTCTGCCAGAAATGATTAACCCCTTGTTCAACACAGACACAATTTTGAGAAAAAAGTGATTTCAGATTAAGTGTAAAAAACAACATACTTTGTGTGTTACATACATGTCATTGAGGTGAAAAACCGTATGGCGATAGCTGATAGGTCATATTTGTCGAGTCATACAAGCAAGCGCTCATTTCATTGGCTAATTCAAGCACGCATTCTCTTTTTCAGTGTATTGATTTTTTTTTTTTTAACCCCAGCTGAGCTGGTGGTCTGCACCCTGCACCATATCTCCACTCCTCTTTTCCTGTTGGTTGTTGTTTGAGAGTGCACGTTAGTCAATGAAGACGGAAAACTCTGGAAGTGAAGCCAAAATTGAGATAGAGGATGCCCCCATAACATTTAAATCACCAGTCTGGCAGCATTTTGGATTCCCAATTGTCAATAAAAACGGCAAATGAGTGGCTGAAAAGGTGAGAACGACCAGCATTCATGGCTACATTCCGTTACAATCACACACTGTCCCTTTAAAAAAAAAAATCGCTATAATATCGTATCGTATTGTTATCGTGACCTCCATATCGCGTATCTTAACGTATCGTGAGATTAGTGTATGGTAACTCGTTCACGTGAACACTCTCCCGCCAGCGTCTGAGAGCGCGCGTCAGAAAGTAAAAGTTCAGTTGTGATGATGATCATTTAAAGAAACACATGACTTGTACTCCTCTAAGTGTTCAGCTCAGGGAAACACAGCGGGGAGGTGGAGGTGGGAGACCACCCTGACTGGAGTTGGGAATCCAAAATGCTGCCGAACTGGTGATTTAAATGTTATGGGGGCATCTTCTAAGTGCGCGTGCGTGAGGTTGTCTTCTCCGCGGATTGAGAAGAGACATTTTCAATCGCTAAATGTTAATGCTGAGTATTTTGTCGATAAAATTCACAGGTGTACCTTTTTGTACCAAAACAAAGGTTTGAAGTTGCTGTTGTTCATGAAACGTGAACGTGCTGGCAAAAACTGAAGGAAGCCATAACAAATATCGCAATATAATTAGAAATGGAAATAAATATAACAATATTTCACCCATCATTTCCTGTGTTCAAAGCCTGGTCAATATTTCTGTTTTTGAGGATCCTCCAAGTCTCATGTACAGCCCCTAAATAATTACGTGTCAATAATGTGATGTAACATCCGATATGTGCACAAATGAAAAGGATCTCCATGCACTGGAAATGAGGTAGGAATAAATAAATCAAGTGTTGTGTCGGAGCAGGTTATTGATTATCTCTCTCTCTCTCTCTCTCTCTCCTCCCTCCACATCCTCTCGTGCCAGCTGTACACAAATCCCACGGTGATCACATTTCAGAAAGTGGAGTGCGAGCGCTCCGAGTCCTGACAACTTCCTGTCGGCCTCAGGGGAGACTTCCGGGGAGACTTCGGGAGACGTAACAATCTAAATGTCAAGTTCTGTAGCGTGACAGGGATGATCCCGGACAAACCTTTATCCAATTACTTTAGATGTGAGAGATCGTGCCGACGTATCCACTACTAAATACCTGACGCTGGGTTTAGTCTGGCCACCGAGGGCAAGTGGCCAACTGATCCATTAGGGTTTTACAGCTTCAGCTCTTTGTGAGTATTGTGACTGAGACTCCCACACAAACAGTCTGGCACCTTAAAGGTGTAGTGTGTAAGATCTGGTGACACCTAGTGGTGAAGTTGCATGTTGTATCCATCACCCTCACCCTTCTGAGCATGCAGGAGAACCTGTGGTAGACATCGGTTGTCATTCAAACTCAAAAGATGTTTAATATGTTCACTCTGGGCTACTGTAAAAAACATGGCGGCCCCCGTAGAGAGGACACCCTCCTCATGAAAACATACATTCATGGGAATAATAATAGATTTATGTGATTCGTCCACAGCACGATAGGCCCGCCCCAGCTCTCCCTGTGCTCCGCCTCTTTGCCCTTTTTTGGATGAACCAGGAAGTAGGAGGAGTTAGGCATCGATAAGATGGGGATGAGTGCCCCTCCCACTTCAAACCCTCTCTACTGAGCTCCATTGGATGCCACAGTCTTGCAAAGGTTGTTGACATCAGTAGTTATGTTTACATTGACAAAAATAGTCTGTACACAAGTCAGATCAAAGTGAAAACACGTAATTCCATTAATTGATCAGATCCAGCCCAATATGACAGATATCGAATTCAGCGGTAGAGAGGGCTGGTACGTATTGATCATCATTTCGATCAGTGTCCATGTAAACACTCATTCCACTCTGAAATGATCCTGACTGCACATGTCAAAAGTGTGTATACACACATCACAGGTGGATCACTTCAAAGCGGGACTCTCTGTGATCACATCTATCGTTCCAGGTACTGTATCATTTTATATGTGGCTCTATCACTGCATCAAAGACAAAAATAAGCCTTTACGTGCATCTGATTGACTTTAATCATCACCTTAATTGTTATCATTACCATTTCCTGGCTGCAGCACCACAGCATGTGCAATTCTTACCAGTGTTTTAAAACACGGAGCACATCAATCATTGCTTTGCTGTCATTGTCATTCAACGGCACCATCATTAAGAGCATGAGGTAAATTAGCAGGATCAGCGACACTTTTCAACGTTGATTATTTGAGATGTAAAAAGATCCCGTTCGAAATGACAAAACATACAAACACATACTTTCGATGTGATTGACAGCAGCAGCGCAGCAGTCACCCCCATGCTTTTTCATTCAAGTGAATAGAGTGAAGCCTCCAAAGTGCCAAGCATTCCTAATGCCTCTTAAAGGATAACACATCTTAGGGCATTGAGATAACGCTGCCAACTCTATAAAACACAATGATGACCGACGGGGTCTCTCATACAGCAGCTAAGCAACAGATAGGTTGATCCAAAGGAAAGCGATTGAGGGGTATACTGAGTATTTAGAGGGGTACGGAAATATTACAGCGTCTGGCGGTCACGCATGAAGCCCGATTTCTGGATGTCCCGGACCAAAGTCAACCAATCACGGTGATATCTTTGGTAGTGGCTCTAAATTGGTGGTCCTACGTATCCCTGAGTCAGGTTCAAAGATGGCCGACGTGGCGATCGCGCGACAAAGACGGACAGAGTCAGAAATCCAACGTGATCATCTCACGGCGAGGGAGGTACTTCCACCTACGTCTGATGACCGACCAATAGAAACAAAACAGGAAGTGACGCAACGATCGACGTAGCATTAGCGCTAAACCCAAACAAAGACTCGCCGCGGCAACAGACGAATGACGTGCGCTAACAATGTCTGATTGTCATGGCCTGCGATTCAGTCGGTGATGTCATCGTACAGTCTGCACTCATCAAACTCAATGTCCATGTAGTACAGCTTGTGATAAAGGTAAAGGGTCAACATTGCACAGTGTGTTTCTGGCTATACACGTAGTACTGTGTCTCAGTTCGACTTTACTATTGATGATAGAGGACAGGTCTATTCAAGTAGCGTCCTGAGGGCAAAATGTGGCCCAGAACCAACCTCTGAGTGGCCCAGAACCCAAAAAAATGAAGTGGAACCATCGCAAAACACAGAAAAGGTAAAAAAAAAAAAAAAAACAGACCCTAAATGCAGCACTGAGCAGTATCCTGGTAACATTCAACCCACAATGCGGCGCTTTGTTGTGTTGGCTTGAGTTGCACAATAGGTCAGGCATGAGACCTAGTTATTTAATCTAAAGAAGCTAAAGGAAATATTTTTGCACTTTTGTTTTCCAAGCACTTTCAACAAGTAACGTCTTCATTTCAAAAGTATCACCACAGATTCTATTCGGTCAAAGGGTGATAAACTGTGTTTAATGCACTTTGGGATGTGCCTGTGTCGGATGTGACGGGGGAAAACATCGACTTACCATCGATCAATACTTTTATTCATGTTGAAAATGTATCGTGATCTATCAGCGCTCTGAAAAATGTCTTACTCGGAAAATCTGGCCTGACTGAATCTGTGAGTGAATCGTCCTGGTACAGGAGTTTATGTGATTTTGAATAGCGGGAGGGGACGAGGTTTATTAAAGGTCACACGAGGATGAGATTCCTTCGTCTCTGGTGATGGCGACACACGCAGTTGCTCAATAAATGCTGTTCAAGTCTCACGATACTGAACGAACACCCCGATTACTGTGACTTCACACAAGTCAGGTGGGCTTCCTCGATTTAGGGATGTCTTAGCTCAGGGGTGGGCGATTATTTTTTCAGGGGCGGCGGCACATAAGAACGGAGGTTAGCGGACGCAGCGGTACTTCTTCACGTGTAAACACGACATAATTACACACGCAGGAGACCGAAGCGTTTCAAAATAAAAGCATATTTTGGCTCAAACTGCACAGCTCGACACTGTGACTCCATACCGGTCATTTGGAGCTTCCTGGAATCAGTCTTACCTGTACATGTACCACAGGGCTGACCCTCCAACTTCAACACTTTCAAACCGATCTATCACTGAACTGGGCAAGACAGGAAACCGCGTCATCATTCGATATCAGGGAGTAAAGAAGATAACAGCAGTTGAATTTCATCTGGAATGCTCTAAGGGTTGTGTCCGTCTCCGTCCATCTGCTTGTCTGACTGACCGCTTGTACTTAGCAGTGGATTTTATCTTGAGGATGCAGCCGACAACGTTCAATACACCGCGTTCTTTCAACACTAGAGGAAACAATGTTTGTTTTGCTGCATGAATAACGAGGAGTCTCCATGAAAAGCCAATATCAACCAATATCAACCAATATCAACCAATATGAAGAAGGGTGGCCTTAAACCAAGGCGCTCTGAATGACGACTTTACCATTTGATCTCACGAGGAGCCAGAAGCAGCATCATTCCAACGGAGGTGGAGCCTGTTTGGCACAATCACAATGTCAATATGTAGAATTGTCAAATATCAGTGGAAAAAAACGACCTGAACAACAACACAACAACCATCCAAAGCCGACATCCTCAATGAGAGACCTGGCTTTCACCGTTCCCTTCACGCGGTGACCGCCACCGTGTACCTAAGAATATCAACGCCCACAGACCAGGACAAACATGCGTATGTAGAGATGATGTAAATACCGAGACACACCACTGAGAGCACACTGCACCACTGGCGGTTTGAGAGGCAGCCAAACAAACCTCACCTCACCTGCAGACCCGGGCGCCCGAGTTCTTTCTGACAGGCGCTACAGAAGAAAAGAAAACAAGTCTCGGGGGGGAAAAGGACCACAATCTGATTTGGCTTCCAAATGGGAGCAGGCGCACTCCCTCCGATGCTGTGGGAGTCGATTTGAATACTAAGGCAAAGGCAACCCGTCAACACCGTGGCCCCGTGGCTGGCGTTTCTCCGTCGTGGCCCCCACCGATCCACCCCGTCTCCCACCCGACTCACGCACCCGCGCCGAGACGGCACTTGTAAAGTCGGCGAAACATCGCTAGGGCTCAATTATGTAAGCGCTGTGGGACTGCAGCCATTCGGGAGAATGGCTGCCCCCTGCTGAGAGGGGCAAGTGATTGACAGGTGATGCTTTGAACCCTTGCAGAGAGCCTTTAACCAATTATGTCATTCCTTACACTCTCCATTGCACCGTGATGGGATACGGATCTCAACTTGTGCATTCAGGATGATGCCATGCTGGGTTATGACGGACACTCTGCGGCAGCTACCTTTGGCCGGCATCGCTGCAGAAGGAGCCCGCGCTCCGCAGCGGGTTGGCGGGGTTGACCCAGGTGGGCTCCGGGGGTTTCTGCACGTCGGTCTTGACGTCCGGGTCGATCTCGGAGGACGAGGGCGTCAGCTTGGCGCCCGCCATGGTGCTTCGTCCTCCGCTTCGTCGGGTCGAGAGCGGAGAGTAACGTTCCCTGCTCCTCCCGGTGTCGAGTCGAGTCAGCGGCCGGAGACGAAGCGCATCACCCCCGCCTCCTCCGCCTCCTCCTCCTCCGCCTCCTCCTCCACCGGTGCACTAGCGCTGCTGCTGCGGGGCCGAGGCGCGGGGAGAGCGGCTTCCTCTCTGCCGCATCGCGGGCTGCTCGCACTCACGGAGCGGGTGCAGCGGTGGAGTGTCTCGCGCTTGTGGTGGAGGTGGAGGTGGAGGTGGAGCGCGCCTCCATCCCCGGTGGTGATGATGATGATGATGATGATGATGATGATGGAGATGTCAGGTCCACGCGCGTCTCCGCTCCGACATCCACGCGTCGTCACGATGTTCCGTCAACGCGCGGACGCGCCAGCGGGATCTCGGGGGTCTTATGTAACCGACTTAACCGACTGAACGATTCGATCGCAGTGATCACGACGTGGCGATCCATCGATTTTTTCCTCTCACGTGATGACGATGGTTTCAGTTGTCGGCTGTTTATTTATTTATTATCCATCCATGTGTTATTGTCATTTTTATATTTAATTGTACTGTGGGCTTTTTCAGTGATCTATTAAAAAAAATCATTATAAATATAATAATTATTATAAATAGGATTATTATTATCATCATAGATTTTATTATCTTAATTGTTTTATACCCTACTTTATCATTTTATTCATCATTATTTATCTATTCTAGATATTTATATTTCATTTTTATATTATTTATCTATTTTGTTATTTATTTGATTTCTATGAATGTGCTATTAGTCATTAATTTATTCAAAATGATCATTTATTATTATCACTATAACTATTTCTTTCCATCAATCTCAGTATCCTCATCATTATTGTAGCTTCTAACATAATCTCTTTTATTACTTTACATGCTGTGTTTATTATATTTATTTATTTATTCATTATAAAATGTGGATTTATTATTAATATTCATTTTCTGCGCGAAACTCATCAATCAGTAATCAATAAATTTTAATTATTGCGCCATGAGCTGCTGTTTTCTTTTTTCAGTGCCCATAAAGAGACAGGTGATGATGACAAAGCTCAGAGGAGCAGGTGGCCTGGATGATCACACACACACACACACACACACACACACACACACACACACACACACACACACACACACACACA